>JARHVA010008198.1:0-150000 GCA_037957365.1 Torreya grandis | reverse complement strand
ACATTCATAACCAAGAGTGGGAAAATCATGATCACAACTTTGCTCAATTATATTTACATTTGCATCATTCTTTATTTCATTATCATAGTTATAAGCAAAAGTGGATTTATCCATATTTTAGTTTTCTTTTAGGTCTTCATATGTAATACATTGATCATTGGGTGGATTAAATAAATGATCATAATTTAGCTTCCATGGATAACCTTCTGTTAAGAACTTCATAAAGGTTAAAAACTACTTTAAGATGACTACCAAGCACATAACGAGGAGGACAAAAATAAGAGTGTAAATAAACACTCCTAAGCTATGCCCACATAAGTGAGGAAGAAATTAGATATAAAAATAAATACAAAAATATGAGACAAACTTTCAAAGAAGCTGAAAACCCTAGTATGAAAACTAGAGTTTTGGTTCAAAAAACATAATATGGGTTCATTAAATGTTTTAATGCTTTTGAATTCATAAGAGAAACATCAATCGATAAAGTTGTTTGAATGATAATTAAGTATTACTCAAATTTTAACAATGTAATATAATATTTTGACAATATATCTCACTTGAGCATGTGTAATAAATATAAGTACTAAGCAACTAAGGGATAAAGAGAGCATATATTATTTGTTATTCTATTCTAGATCGTGGTAGTGATTAGGAATCATCATAGGGATGTATTAGATATCTAGACTTATTCATTCTATATTCTGACTATTTTTGACCTTTGGACAATTTTGTTGATCAGGTAAAGTAACATTGATGCATATATTTATATCTGACATAAGTGTCTAATGAGATACATACACAAGGGTGATTTAAAATATGGACTAGGCTTGTGCTTGCCTTTGTGTACTTATTTTTTGCCTCAAATTATGTTCCCTTGTGTGTCAAATATAGATAATAATCAACCCTAGTTCTATTGCATTATACCTCTTGTAACCTGGTTAAAATGGGTTAGTAACGTGATTCAAGCTAGCCCCAATAACCCTATTTATCGTTAAGTGATGTCTACATATCCAATACTCTTAAGAGGGCCTCAGAATTTCATGTAGTTCTCCCTCCTTTGCATGTGTGTGGAATTGTAACAGTGTGAATATATTTTATTTCTCATATTAAACCTTGGTACAAGTGATGTAATAGTATATTTGACCTTTTTAATGCTTCAAATATGTGATTTATTGTTGTAGTGCAATTTGATAGCTTGAAATAAATAGTACTTTATTATTAGAGAGTTGCCTTATCAAATTGGTAAGTGTGTTAATTAGACCATAGCCTTTGTATATATAAGAACCTTTTGAATTTGAATTAGATCCAAGTGACATGTGAAAAAACTAACCATATGATGGGAAAATAAGGCTAACAAAACAGTTACAATGTGAAAGATATAGAAAAAGATAAAAGGTAAGCCTAGATAATTGTGTCCAAGCTAGACACTAATGTCGATGTTAGTGTTTAGGATGGATGTAAGTGTCCAGGGGATAAAAACATATATAAATTGGGTATATTAGGTAGGTATCCTTGGCATAAAATAGATAAATACAAACAAATACACCACACAAACCCAAGGCATAGGTAAATCAAGTGAAATAAGATGGAACTAAAGAGGTTCCTGAGAGATCACATCACTAGATGTCTAATTCTTATTGAAAAGGCATGTAAATACAATAAGACTAGAAATATGTGTACTTTTACCAAAATGGGTGTCTATAGAAAAGAGATTGAATGGGTCCTGTAAACTAGGCTTGATTAGGTACCCATGTACAAATGCATAGTGACCTACAAAGTGTCCCTATGGTAACCAATCCATCTTACTAAAATACATAGATGTCAAGTCACTATAACTACCAATTCAAATATGAATTGGTACTCCCTATGAAGCTCACTCAATAAAAAACATTGATCACAAAATAAGGGAAAAAAATCATCATGGATGAAATTTGTCATCACAAGGTACCTAAAAAATAGTAGAACCACAACTAACAATGGAGAAGATGACTTATGTTGTAAGGTGTCCTAAGAATGATGACTCAAAATCTCAACACAATGTTTTATTAGGTTAACTTGATGGAATTAATCCCATCAAACAAAAGTGCACTCAATCAATTACCTCCAATAGAAATGTGGTGTGTCAAGGGCTAGCAAGGAGCACAACCCCTGAAGCAGTTATACACATACCCCCATAAAGTTAAAGTAGGAGTAGTGACTCAAAATAAAAAGTATGAGTGGGCCAATCACTCTAAAAAAACATTGAAATTCTAACATTGGGTTGCACCAAACTAGCTACTCTTTAGAAGGATAACAAGCTCCACCACAAATCTGAAGGAGATTATCAACATCAAATATATAGATACAAAATATCTAAAGAATATGTCCCTAGTGGTGATGGGAAAGTCATGCAAATAAATAATAATGTGCTCAACATGGATCATACACACATGAATTAAAAACTCTATGACTCTAAGTGGACTAAAAAATAGATACCATCCAACAAAAGATATCACCAAGTGATGCAAGAAACTATAGATGTTATCAAAGACACCATCTATGAAATGAGAGATGCATGATCCAAAAAATAAATCTACCTAAAAAATAGAATACAATAAAGGATCATCAAAAGGAAGGAGGAGTAATGTTTGGTTGAAGAATTTAAATGGTGGAAGAAACTTGTCTATAGATTCCTCTCAAAGAATGTTGTTAACACTACCAAGAATGATTATAAATCCACCCCAAATGAACATGAATGGTGGATGAATATGCCTACACATGAGTGGGTTAAAATTCCATAGTAGAAGAATGCAATATCACACCCAAAAAAGCGTCAAGTGGATCATGTCTGATTACTATAATCTCAAGTTTATCAGGCCTAAGTGAAGGTACAGAAGAGCTTATATTTAGATCACTATCCCCATGAAGAGTGGAGTGAACAAAATATGGAGTTGTATCAAAATATACCAATGAAACATATGTGTCATAACCAATTCCATGCTAATTAATCCATGTAACAGGAAATATATGGGTATAAATACCTTGTAGATGTTTATCAATACCCATAAGTCTAATAGTGTGACCCATGAAATGAAGCATGCAAGATCCAAAATCAATGGTATGATTCTCAAAAGAAGTGAGCATGTATGTAGGTGGAACTAGATTAGGATGTGAAACAATAATAAGCTCAAATGTATTATCTAAAACAAGAGGAGCAACATTAATAATGGGTTGCCTAGGATCTGGTACATCGCATTGTAAAAGTGCATCAAGTAGATGCATATTGTATTCAATATTACATGATGGAATAAAAATAGGGGAATGAGTGTCCAGCATATCAGTATGATTATGTATACCAACTAGTTTCTCATGTAGAGAGCATATGATGTCATATTTTTTATGAATTAGGGAGCATAAAAAGGAATGTTATTTCATTAGTTTTTTGTTTGATTTTTAAAGTGTTAAGGAAGAGGCCATATGATCAATGGGTTACTTAGAGTCTGATAGGGTACTATTAATAGTCATACCTATAATAGGAGTAACAATCATAAAATCAAAATGTATATTAGTATATGGAGGAAGTGTAAATACCTCATCCAAGTGACCAGCAATAATCAAATCTACAACATAAGTAGTAGGAAGAGGTAGTGGGAGTGTCTCATCCTCAATAAACATGTCCTCACTAAAAATGGAAAGAGGACAAGATGTAATAGGAGGAGATGCCTAAGGTTCCTCATGCATATCACCTTTAATAATTACATCCTCAAAAAAAGGAAAATATGGTGGAAGAATAAAAACAATGTCACCAATAGAAAAATCCTCATTATGAGAGGTAGGAGAAGGAATATGAACTGTTAAAGGTTAAGTGACCTCAAACAATGTTGAAATAACATCCCAAGCTTCCTTAGGTGATGTGGCATATATAATGTGAGTATGTAAATTCTCTAAAATATGGAGGCTAATGAAACAAAGTGACTCATCTTGCAATAGTCCAAGCCACATAATATCTTCCTTGTCTATAAATTTGGGAAAGTCACCAAGCATAACTCTCCACAAGCCTTCATCTGCAAGTGCATCTATATTTTGGTTTTCCATGTGGTGTAGTTGTAAGAGTTGAGGGGTTCAAACATACAATAATCCATACCCAAATATATGAAAAACAATAATGGCAAAAAATATCCAAATGAGAATAAAAAATGAGCCCCCATAATGGACATCAGTAACCACCAAAAATGCATCTGTGAGTACAAGAAGTGGCATAAAAAAATACAATGCACACTAAAAAATGGGGAATTAGACTCCATTAAAAATGTGTATGTGAGTTTTAAAAGTGATAAGAGAAGGAATAAGAACAAGTTTGTTTTGCCTGTGAACGGTCTAACCTCTTGCTATACCGGACCTCATCCTCTATGTTCAACAATCGATAGGTAAGTAGGTGTCAAAAGAATAAATTACCACTTTCTAATAAAGTAGTCTAGGTCTCCCTATATCTAATGCTTACCCACTTTAAATAAATTTCCCCCCACTTTACATTATAAAAACGATGTTGTTTAGTTAAAATATTATCCTCCACTTTTAAATAATGCCTCCTCCATTCAACCCTTTCTAACAAGAATATGGACAAATGTTAATTTGAATCATTAAAACTAATTAACAAATTAAAAACAAAAAAACTTTTATAAAAGTGGTAGCCATATGAATATGATATATCTAACCAGAAAGGATGTGGTGAGGTTGATGATGTAGTTTCACCCACATGGTGACATCTGGATGCCTAGCAAGCATGGATTGAACCTATAACATCACCTTACAATTATGAATAAGGTCACCCCTTATCTATCTTGATCGATGGTGTGTTGGTATGGAGGTATTACGGATAGAAGTTTGACGGGGTTATGAAGATGCAAGTTTATCAGTCATGCTCTAGGTTCATCAATTTTAATAAATACACACTCAATATGCTAGGTGTTGGAACATCAAGATAGTTTTGACTATCATTTATGGGCAATCCGGACCTAGTGAGGCTTCACATAGTCATCATTGAAAATTTGGTGATCAAATCCCTCTTTTTATTTATGTATCATGTAGAGAATCACAAGGACAAGAGGTTTGAATGTGCATTTTATTAACACCTCCAAGGGAAACCTAGACTTAGTTACTAGGTGATATCATGTGATCCATATATAGTGTAGATCATGATTCCTTGCTATCAACAATACCCTCGTAACATCTTCGATAAATGTTTTATCCACAATACTCACTAGTTACTTCCATGTGATAATGGAGAGTTGGTTGACCCTAAATAAGTGAGTGATAGTGAGATTATCGAGGGTGAGATCAGTTGTAGATGTAAAAGGAGTGTGTCATCACCCTCTCTCACTGTAGTTAGCCTTGGTTTCAGGTTTTTATGGAACTATGGGCACTTATCCATTGTTAAATACCTACAACACCAATAAAAAGGCTCCATACCACTAAACACCCACTAGAATCACCTGATTAGGAGTAGGAGTCATGGAACTATCATTGTGTTCATTCATAGACCATTGTTGCATAATATCATATGGAATAAGGGGTTATGTGGAGTGAGAATGCATTTGTGAGCATCCACTTTCCTCCCCTCTATAATGAATTTGTTTTCAAATGTAAAGAGGCAAATATCATCAAATGCCTGCCTAGTCAAGTTAAATTTGATTGATTTGTCACTATAAAATATGTTAGTTCCAAACTAAAAACAATGCAAATCAAAATAAAATTAAAGTCAAAGCCTCAAATAAAATATAAATAATATGGCCTACAATGAACCATAATAGGTTTTTATTGACCAAAAAACTTCAGATCAACCAAAAAGGCTTAGACATAGCTTGATACAAATGCCAATAATGGTGAATCCACTAACTTAGATTAAAAAATTTTGTATAGAGAGGTGTATGGAGCCAAAACTAAAATAGAGTTATTAAACTAAACATGCAAAACACAAATTTGTACAACCTAGAAACAAAGATTTTGAATGAAAAACTCCAAATAAATTTTCAAATGGTTTGTATTTTTTATTGAGTAATGGTTACAATGTCCTGCTTTGGTACCATGTTGGAGTGTGATATACATTCATATATATGTATATTCTTTATTATACACCATTACTATAGTTATTGATACATTTCAAATATAATACACAATAAACATTATGCATAATAACCTCTCATTATTGCCTCAAAATTAATATACAAAATTATATTATCCTCTTTATTGTCGGCATAGGAGAAGCATAAGGATTGCCTACTATATAGGTAATGAGTTGGTTTCATTAAACCACTTGGTTGGTATTATCAACCCAAATATAGGTGGATTATCTAAATGAGTGCACAATAATATATTATTTGTGCATGCATAAAAAATAATCCAACAACTCAAACAAACTCCTAATTAGTTTTTTAACTCCATGAGTGGGTGTGAACATAGCCAAGATAAAAACTGGTTTGGAAATAACTCAAACCACTAGCCAATGTGAACACAGCCACTCGAAGAAAAACAACCTATTTTATCTCTTTCTATTCTTGAATATTGGGAGCATTTTGAGATGTAAGAGGACCATGTTGTTAAGTATTTAAAGGTGGATTGGCTTGGCTTAGATAAATAACTAGATTTGGATTGAAATGTGTTAGAATGGGTACCCTTTGTGCCAATTTATTATGGTTATTCACCCTGTAACTAGGATTATACTACTAATAGGTAATATTTTGATGACTTTTATTTGGAATTGGATTAGAAATGCATTGTTTACTTGAAGGAATATGTTGTCAGTATGGAGGAAATTTGTTGTTGCTAGGTAGGGATTTGTTGTGAATGGAAAGGGAATTGTTGTTGGAAGAGGAATTGTTATTGGAATGGGAATTGTTGTTAAAGGGGACTTGTTCTTGATTAATAAGAATTTTTATTGACTAGAAGGGATGCATTTCAGATTAATAAGAACTTGATATTGTGGATTAATAGGGACTTATTGGAGATATTTCACAATTTACTATTGTGAGAAGGTTTTAGCTTGCTATGGTGGAGTGTTTGTAACTTGTTGTTATATATTGGTTGCAACTTGTTGTTGTAGGATTCTTGCAACCTATTTTATGGATTGGAATAATGGATTTGTTGGGGATTAAGAGGAACTTGATATGTATTAGCTGATGTCTATTGTGGATTATTTTCAACCTACTATTTTAAATTAGAAGAAAGGATTTATTGGGAATTAGGAGGGACTTGATGTGGATTATGGAATGTTTGTGGATTATTGGAAACTTATTACAATGGATCCACTAGAGGTATTTATTTAAAGGTTAATGGATCTATGTTTGATGGAGGATGAGCTAAAAGATCTTGTAGT
The DNA here is from genome assembly GCA_037957365.1 of Torreya grandis. NCBI lineage: Eukaryota > Viridiplantae > Streptophyta > Pinopsida > Cupressales > Taxaceae > Torreya > Torreya grandis. Next base: position 142,649 of record JARHVA010008198.1, on the reverse strand, counting down.
TGTTGTTCTGGTGGTGGATTTTAGTCCACAAGTGGAGGATTATTAAATAAAATAGTAGCTAGAGACATAGCCAAGGTAGTTAAAAGCTAACTAGTTTGTTATAATTGGGAAATGATGGCTTAGATATGATGGGAGGGGTCTACAATTTTCCATTTCCCTTTATTATATGATTCTAGGTTTTGACTAGAGATTTATGCAAGAACTTGTTCTTGAGTAGAAGTTGCTATAGGGGTATTTCCTCTATTTCAACAAAGCTATGTACTTCATTCTAGGTGGCACATTATCATATTTAGGTTGATGTACCTTACCCTCTAAGTTTTCATTATTTCAAAGATATCCAAGCATATCATAAGGCCATTCATCCCTGAAGCTAGGGTTGTATGAAACCCCACTTTGATTATATTTAGGAATGTTTGAATTGATAATATTCATTTTGAATCATGAAAAGGTATTCAAATTGATTCAATTTGAATGCATGTAAATTATTTGCTTATCAATTCAAAGTTGACTTTTATATTTTAAAAGTGTATTTGAGTCCATTTGTATTTTGATGTGTTTTAGAATGCTCTTTGGTTAAAGTAGAAAGTTTGATTTATATTTGTCAATATAAGTATCAAATTAGAATGTTTGATTGGATCTTGTCAATGTAAATGTTGAATCAAGAAAGGATGATCAATTCAAGTCATTTTCAAAGTTTTAGGTTAATTTTTGAATCTACAAAGTGATTTTGAAAATTTGAATGTTTAATGTTGGAATTTTGAAAACATTTAGATTTTGACTTGATTTCTAATTTTGATTTCAATGTTTGACCTAAAAAGTTGACTTTTTAAAGTTTGAATTGCTTTGACCTTTGACTTTTTAACTTGATGTGAATGTTTTATTTTAGTTGATGTTTACTTTAGTTTTATTTGAATTTGAATTTTTATAAGTTTGACTTTGGAATAGTTAACTTGGTAAATTTGACTTTGACTAGAATGTTTGACTTGATTTTATAAAAAATGGTTGATTTGGAAAGTTTGGCTGACTTGGAAATTTTGACTAACTTGAAAAACTTGACTGATTTGGATTCAATTTGCAATTAGATTTGCTTCAAAATGGACCTAAGTTATATGTGTTTTTAAATGGGAAACATAATGGTACAATATGGACATGGTACTATTTTAATTAGATAGCATGATGTTAGGATGGGATAAAATGACTCAGAAATTGGGTAGAGTAACAGCATATCACACAAATTTATAATGGGATTGACATATTTTTAAGATAATTTGACTTGTTTGATGTCTAAGGTATAACTCATAATATGGGTATATTATGACAATAAATAAGTAATGACACATACATAAGACAAACCCTATCATGGTGGTAAAGTGGGTGTACAGCATGACTGTAGCCCACATATCTACCTCACAAGAAGCAGGAATAGGTTAATCTCTTAACTCTCACTTCAAGTGGTATGTCATGAGATATTGGAGGAGGTTGGTTTCCCTCGCACTACAAATCATTTACAGCTAAGAGGTCTTAATCTAAGTTTTGACAAGGGTTTCTATATGTTTCCCAATATACCTCACACTAAGTGGGGATCAAAAGTATATAGAAGAAGGATAATAACAAGTAATTCTCTAGAGGTTTTTTTCCCTTCATGACCATTGTAGTCTTGATATATCGGTGAAGTGATACCAAAAATTAAACTTCGATGGTGATGTTTTATAGCTTAGCATTAGGGATAAACCCCTTACTTTCACAAAACTCTTTATGGGGATTTTTGTTATGCTTTTATGATAATTACCCTCAATTTATGTCCCCCACTAGAAAATGGGATTGGTACATACATTAGGGGATGAAATCCTAATCACTTCACCCATAGGACTTGTGGGTGGTGATTAATTTCACCTCACAGAGCCAAAAAAAATGGAATGCTCATTATTTATGATCCTCAGGATCCCTTAAGTGGGCAAGAGAAGAGCATATTCTACCTTCACTTCAGAAAAATATAATAATAACCTATGTGATTTTGATCACCCAACATCCCACAAGTGGGAAAGGGAAGAGCATATATGTGATAAGCCACCCACAAACACACACAAAATAACACAAACACTCAACTAGAATAAAACACAAGTATGTTAAAATCACTAAATTAAAATGTTGGTTCCTTTTTAAACACCAAACTGAAATGTGTTTATTTTTTCGATAACCACTAATTTGATAATTGAAACCTACAAAAAATAGATTAATGTTTGGATTTCTAGTCTTTGACAGATGAGAGGAAGTCAAAATGTTGATTGTTTAGGTCTTGGTAAACTTTCACAAGGTGATTCCATCGTATGGTAGGATAAACCCATCAATTCTAAATTTAATATCGTTGCTCTACAAATAAAAAACACATAAAATATGAAACTAGTGATTCCACCATTTAGCAAGGGATATTGCTATTAGATAGGGTGATTCTACTAATTACAAAAAAAGCATAGACAAAATAAAATTAGAAGTAGAGCATAAAAGTTACATCCATAATTTTGTCGATAAACAGGTCAATCATGTCAATTATCGAGTTAATTCCACCAAAACAATGTACAATTATGACATTTCTATAAAACCATAGTATAAATGAAACTGAAGATTAAATATATTGTTTCCCATTACTTTCTACTGATTTATAGGTCAATCTTACTATTTACTTGAAAATCATAGAGAAATAGAGAATAGAAAATAAATAATTTGTTGATTATCAGGTTGATATCATCATTTACAGGCAACAATTCTATCGATTAGTAGAGTGTTTCTGCCACTAACCTGAGAACAAAAATTTTATAAATTTAGAAGAAAAATAGGTGAAATTAAGATCAATTTTGAGTTAATTTATAAATCAGATGAATGGTTTAAAGTTTCACATGAGAATGTAGGGTGCTAGTCCCACTGAGAATGCCATATGTGATCACATGATTGTAAAAGAGGTTAGTTTCTTGTTAGCATTAAAATCAAACCAAAATGATACAAAATTAACATCCTAGGTGCATGTCCTCAGATGGCAAGGTCTAGGAAGTGACAAGCAAATAAATAGAAGAAAAAATCAAATGATTATACCTTCCTCATGGATGTCTCTTTCTAACCAAAATTTAAGTTTGGATTGGCTCAAATATAGTTCTTGGGTTCTTTGAAAATGTCATGAATTTATTTGAACAACATCTCTTCTTGTGCTATGTGTGATTGGATGAGCAATTAAAATAAATGGTTGAAACTCTCTTAAGGATTTGACAGCATAAGTTTAGCACAAAAAAGCTTATGTAGAATGGAGAATGGTTCCTCCATTTATAGACTTGGTAAGTGAATATGGATTGTCCATCTTAGATTGAGATGGATGGTGGAGAATGAGTCCTCACCTTCATAAATGTGAGAGCTTGAGATTGTAAGAGGTCTAAATTATGAAGGTTTAGGGTGTGGAAGAATTTGGATTGAGTGTGTAAGAGGCATGTAAGATATGTCATAAACTTCGCTTATACACCATTCATTTCTCATTAAATTGCCTTAGAATTTGGGAGATTCTATGAATTTTTAATTGGTAACTTGTTATGTGATAAGGATATTAAAAAATGTTTGATTTTCAAATATTTATGGCATGTGCATTCCTTGTAACCTTATTTTTAGAAGAATTTTAATTATCCTAATTAATAAATTAACTAATTAGGTTGATCTTTTCATTTTGTAGTCTCATTTCCAATGTTTGATTTACTTGGTTTAATATGTCTAGTGAGACTTTTGTAAGAAGGGGACTAATTTCAGGATGGTGATAGATTAATGATTCGATGTGGTGTATTACCCCAATTGAGGATGCAACAATGTGTCATATAATGTACATTGAATTGTGTGGGTGATTTGGAATGTTTGAATAATTTCCAACTTGACTTGTGTGTTATTGTGGGAAATTGTCTTGATTTATAATTTCGACACAGAAGTAACAAAAGTGGAGTGTTTATAATTGTTTATATTTAAATTAAGAATGAGTTTAATTCAACACTTTAAATTATGAAGGAAAAAATTTGTATCTTTTAAGCATTGCACATTTTCATTTCAACATTTCTTAAATTATCTTATATTAAATTGATTATTGTTTTCTTTTACTTATAGTTCACTCCATATGTCAATATCTGAAGATGACCAACTTACCAAAATGACAAAAATTGTTTCGATATAAAAGTTAAACCCTTACAATAACTACGAGTTTATAACAATGAGAGTACTTAAAAAATGATTCTTATTAACTATACCAACAATAAAATGAATGAAATAAATGTGACTTCATTTGATTAGATAGTTAACCTAAAAAGTTTTACTTAATATATAACAGATGGTTAATATATATATATTAATAAAACATATAATAATTTGAAGAACCTATGTGAAATTATCATTTGAATAACTTGTGGGAAATTATATTAAATATGAATTATTTTATTAAATATTATATATATTGAGTTAATTTTTTATGGATTATGGAGTGTAATCTCTAAGTTGTAAAAGGGTCTAAGTATAATAAATAAGGGTATAAATATGTAATAAATACAACAAATAATTTGCATAAGAATTGAATTAATCTGATATTTCTAAAAATAGCAATGAATGACACAAATAAGTACTTAGCTGGAAACTAACTAAGGTGAATGATCTAGAGGTTGAAAACTAGTGTGGAAGCAAATCTAAGTGTTGAAAATAAGGATCGATTGTCAGACACCCTCCTGGAAAATAATATCGTACTTTGGATAGTAGCATTAAGGTACTAGTTTCATCCTTTCAACACTAATGTATTTTGTGTAGGAACTATCTAATTTTCTAGCTGCACCTCTGATTGAGTCTGATCTGATTGTAACTATGTAGATGAGCTATGTAACATTTACTATAAGTTATTTTGAGATAATTTAGGATTAAACCATATACCTCCATGTTTTTAGGGTATTTTAATAGCACAAGTATCAAAAATGTGATGTTCGCCAGGTAGGTTGGATATCCTTAACACCCTGTTGTGTTAAATTTTACCTACATACCAATACTCTGAGGAGGAATCAAGCCTGATGTAATTCTCCCACATAAGTTCTTGGTGCAAGTGATAGTAAATGCTAGTATGATTTTCAATCTATGTGATTTTAATGAGGCTTGAGATTGGAAATATGTGTATTCTAGGCTTGGGATGGTTGTATATGACTGTATGCATAAGTAGGGTAGATAGGGATTAATAACCTTGATTATGCACAACTTGTTCTAAGTTTATTTTTGAAATTTACATCATATTTCCTTCTGGTTGATAAAGGGATAAAAGTCATATATATTGATTTGGTGCTTATGCAAGGTTTGAAATAGGTCTAGGCCAACCCTATGTGTCTTAAGAATTGAAAATAGATATGTTGGGGTTGAAATAGGCAAGGAACATTAGTGTTAAAAGTGGGACACTAACATGGGGCACTAGTGTCCAAAGTATAATGTTATTGTCCAAGTTGTAGAAACTGAGGCATTAGGGGCCTAAATCCCTAGGGAAGGGTCTGATACTAATTTTGAGATGTTTATGGATTTGTAAAATTCTATATGAAAGTTGGATAGGTGTCGAAAGAGGCCCTAATATAGGTCTAGGTCTAAGTTGGGTATGGGTGGTCTTAAGTCACACTCATTGCACTCAAATGACATTTTATATGACTACATTCCCCCCTTATTCTAAAATTAAAGTAAAGTAAAATGAGTAGGATAAAGGAAAAAGAAGCATACCTAGATTTACCTATGAGGTGAAACTCGTGAATCTAGGTTTGAGTGTGTGAAGTGTCAGGAATCTAAGAACAACAAACATGCTCTGACTCCACTGGTTAGGATCTTGCTCCTCAGATAGAGCACAGTATGATTACCAAATATATAAGCAATTGAATATGCGGAAATAACCAGAAACACAAGTAACTAGAATTCACCAATAGCACAGAATATGAGAGACAATACACTATCTTGTATTAACACTAACAGAAAAGAATACATCAAAGAGCCGCCACACTCTTTCACCTTACAGAGATTCGCCACACCTCAAGTGTACAGTAATTCTTCTCACACACTCTCTCCTACACAAAAACGGTCCCAACAACCAACTCACACACAGAATTGGTGTTCACCTCACCAACCAGTCAGTAATAACCCTGCCGGTACATCAAGCACTCTATAGCACTTCAAGCTGATCTCTCATGAACCTGCAACCTGCAATTCAAAGACCAAACTTACATGTATATCACCAATGAGCTTGCAACAACCTGCAACTCATAGATCTTACAACTAGAAGGAACTCTTCCTTTCTATCTCATGCCTTAAACAATACATGCCAATGGGTCTATAAATAGATCCCTAACTCAAACAATAACTAAGACTCTTAATTTAGACAATTATCCTCGCAACCCAAGACTCTGGCTGGTCTTGACATGCAAACTCATCGTTCACTTAACTAACTGTCCGTGAAACGAACACTTCGGGAACACACAGGTGACCGACGTCGGTCCCTGCTGGTCTGGTTCTGCCGACGTCGGCCGACTTCCTGCCGTCGCCAGTGGCCTTCTACACTGTACCCTGCCGACGTCGGTCATGCTGCCGACGCCGGTTCCTGTAGAACTCAGCAACCATCTGTTCCTAGTTTGCAAAGGTTGAAGCTTTTAGCTCCACAACCTAACAATCTCCCACTTGGAGATAAACAGCTGCAACCTGTACCTGTACCTGTACACCGTCTAGTTTGTTTCCTTGGCTTTGTATCCCTCCTCAAGATCACTCTTGAAGACCAACCACCACAAAATCCGTGGTGCAAAATCTGTCATCCAAATTACCTGCCACATCCGCATCTACAACCATGTAGAAAAAGAACTTGACCCTGCATAGCATGTGCACCTGCTGCTGGTCCCACTGAACTGCCCTTCAGTATTACTCTCCCGGATTGACTCCAAACTTGTGACAACTCCCACTGCTTGGGAAAACTCAGGTTTAGTACATACCATGCACTCAACCTCACTATGTGAATCAAGACACCTGTTCTATGAACTGTCTTACCATCGGCGTGCTAACCGGCTTCACACAATCATCCTGAAACAAAGTCAACAAGACCTCCATGTCTCTAGAACACACTCATGCCAAAGAATCTTGCTGCTCCCAGATTCTCCATGACAAACACCTGAACTAGCTTTACCTTTAGTTTAGAAATACCTGTATATGTAACCCTGCAACAAGCACATCATACAGAAAATAGAATAGTGTAGCTAATACTATCCAACCTGGTAAAGAGAAACACAATGATCAAACCTCCATTGCCCTGCAGCTAATACAAGATCATATACCCTGATCTTCCATCTCACATATCCATTTCCGCTCTTCTTCATCCTCAACATCCATTCGTCTCTCAGTGCTTACTTCCAGCTGGCAACACTACCCAAAACACCTGTTTGGTTCTCCACCAAGGAATCACATCCTCATTCATGCCAAGCTCCCACTGTTTCCTGGATCTACCTGTTCTGCTTCTTCAACAACTTCCTGGTCCTATGCCATAAGTGAGCAACAAGTAGTGTAAAGAAGGGAAATGACGAATTTAAGAACTTACTTACACCTTCAGTCCTCCAAATGGGCGCTTGAGACTCCATGACAACTCACTGTCCACCCAAAATTCGTCTCAGTAACCGATGCCGGTCACATCTCAGTCTACAGCCGACCGATGTCGGTTCCCTGCGACTACCTCCTTGCCGACGTCGGTTTCCCCTGGCCGACGCCGGTCTCTGTCTGCCCCGAGTCACCGACGTCGGGCTGCACATAGCCGACGTCGGTCCCTGTCTGGACGCCGACGCCGGTTTTCCTGCCGACGTCAGTCTCTGTGTTTTTCTTGTGAGACCTGACTTTTTCCCGCGAGCTCTTTTTGGATCAAAACCTTGTCCAAATCACCTTTGCTCTGCTCAGAATTCCTCTGCACCTTATGCTGAACTCTGTCCGTCACTTTCTCCTTGAAAACCAAGGCTTTCCCGTTCTTGTCACTAACATCGGATTCCTCAAGAAACCTTACTTTCTTCTTCTGCATACAGAAACCACGATCCATGCCTTCCAAATCCGAAAGCATATTCTTTGACTCAAGAACTAGCATCTCCTTCTTATCTATGTGACCAAGCCTATCAAGCCACATCTCTGAATCTACAGCTGAAGTAGATAACCCAGAAAGAGAATCAGTAAAACAAGTAGATAGATAAAGCGTACCTACTTTCTTACCTCTAGCTATAACAAGTGTACCCTTGGTAACCTTCCAAGAGTCCGCTGAGAGAGTTATTGTGCAACCCTCTTCACCCAAACTTCTAACAGAAATCAGATTCCGCTTCAGAACTAGGACATGCATGACCTCCTTTAACACCCATGTGTCACCTGTCTGCAATTTCAGCTTCACTTTGCCTTTGCCAACAATCTGACAAGGCTTACCATCCCCTACACAAATTTCTCCAAAGTCTCCCTGGACATACTCATGAAAAAATTCTCTATGTGGAGATGCATGAAAAGAGGCACCAGAATCTAATACCCAAGATTCTACTTTATCCAAAGAACATACCAGAGCATCCTGTGCAATGTAGCCTGCAACATCTGCTTCTTCTCCATGTTCTTCATGATGATCTTCACCCGATCTGCAATCTCTCTTTAAGTGCCCTTGCTTTCCACATTTCAAGCAGGTTATTCTGCCATACCTGGACTTGGATCTCTTGCCTGTCTTCGACCTTGATCTCCCACGCTCTGTCCTCTCTCTTGGCCTTCCTCTTCCTTCAACACTCAAAGCATTTCCAGATAATTCACCTGTGCTTTTCCTGCGTATCTCTTCATTCAAGATTACACTCACAACATCATCCACTTTTAAGACTTTTGAAGGAGACACAGTATTAGAAACTGCCATTACCAAACCTTCCCAACTTTCAGGTAATGAACACAAGATTAAGAGAGCTCTAAGTTCATCATCAAATACAATATTCACTGAGCTTAACTAGTTTACTAAACCATGGAAATCACTAAGATGGCTATGAATAGATCCACCTTCCAACATTTGCAAATTAAATAAACGCTTCATAAGAAATACCTTGTTTGAAGCCGAGGGTTTTTCATACAAATTTGCCAAAGATTTCATCAACTCCACCGTTGTCTTACACTGTGATAAGCTGGAAATCACAGATGAATCAAGACTCAATCTAACAGATCCCAGAGCCTTCCGATCAAGAACCTCCCATTCTTCATCTTTCATATCCAAGGGTTTGCTAGCAACCCCACCCAACGGTAAGTACAAATCTTTCTGATACAGATAGTCCTCAATCTGCATCCTCCATAATTGGTAGTTCTTGCCATTGAACTTTTCCATTCGTAGTTGACTATTTTCTGACATTGCTCAACTCCCACTCAAACAGAAACCCTGTGAGTAACCTGTAATCAAAACACACTACCCAGATCTACACCAATCTGTTAGTATCCCAACCAAAAGCTCTAATACCACTTGTTGGTATCAAGCTCAAGAACCTACAACCAAGGCTCTGATACCACTTGTCAGGAATCTAAGAACAACAAACATGCTCTGACTCCACTGGTTAGGATCTTGCTCCTCAGATAGAGCACAGTATGATTACCAAATATATAAGCAATTGAATATGCGGAAATAACCAGAAACACAAGTAACTAGAATTCACCAATAGCACAGAATATGAGAGACAATACACTATCTTGTATTAACACTAACAGAAAAGAATACATCAAAGAGCCGCCACACTCTTTCACCTTACAGAGATTCGCCACACCTCAAATGTACAGTAATTCTTCTCACACACACTCTCCTACACAAAAACGGTCCCAACAACCAACTCACACACAGAATTGGTGTTCACCTCACCAACCAGTCAGTAATAACCCTGCCGGTACATCAAGCACTCTATAGCACTTCAAGCTGATCTCTCATGAACCTGCAACCTGCAATTCAAAGACCAAACTTACATGTAGATCACCAATGAGCTTGCAACAACCTGCAACTCATAGATCTTACAACTAGAAGGAACTCTTCCTTTCTATCTCATGCCTTAAACAATACATGCCAATGGGTCTATAAATAGATCCCTAACTCAAACAATAACTAAGACTCTTAGTTTAGACAATTATCCTCGCAACCCAAGACTCTGGCTGGTCTTGACATGCAAACTCATCGTTCACTTAACTAACTGTCCGTGAAACGAACACTTCGAGAACACACAGGCGACCGACGTCGGTCCCTGCTGGTCTGGTTCTGCCGACGTTGGCCGACTTCCTACTGTCGCCGGTGGCCTTCTGCACTGTACCCTGCCGACGTCGGTCATGCTGCCGACGCCGGTTCCTATAGAACTCAGCAACCATCTGTTCCTAGTTTGCAAAGGTTGAAGCTTTTAGCTCCACAACCTAACATGAAGCATGTTCCATTGCATATTCTAAAAATGAAACTATCAGAGTTATTTCCAGAATCTGAATAATGTGAATGTAATGGAGACATGATCACACCAGATGAAGCTATTTCACATCACATAGATGCTAAAGCAATTTAAAATTATACAAGAAGATAAATTACACAAGACAAAATAGGAGAAAACCCAATATCTGATTAACATGAGATGGCCAAAGTGAAGAATACATATAGGAGAGCACATAATTAACTCCTCCACAAAAGGTGGTCAAGGCACCCCAAGAATAGACTGTAACTCCTCCATGAAAGGTGGTGACAAGGTGTTAAGAATAGAGAAGTAACTCCCATAAAGGAGTTACTTATGACAACTATGACACATCTATGACACACATCTCCACATAAGCTAGCCTATCCCACGAATGTAGGAAAACTCCATGTATGCACAAAAAATAATTTCCCTAATTAAATAATAGGGAAAAATAAAAACCTACACTAATACCCCCCCATAAGCGCAGCTTAGGTGGGCAGTGTGGAAATATAAAATGGGTCCCGACAACTAGGCCTAATGAGGTACCCATGTACAAATGCAATCTTCCATAAGATAGAGAAAAGGAGAAAACCCATAGGAAAAAACTCCCCCCCCAAAAGAGAGACAAAAGAAATGAAGAGGCTAGAAGGCCCCCTTGAAGATGATGCTGCTACAGATGTAGACCGTACCCCAAGAAGAGCTCGTAGATGAATGAACTTGCTCTTAGTGAAAGTTTTGGTGAAGATGTTTGCAACCTGCTTCGAAAACTAGTAAAATATCAAGTCAATGACCTGACTATAAATAAGCTCCCGAATGAAATTCATGTGAATCTCTATGTGCTTGGTCCACTGGTGTTGAACTGGATTCTTGCAAATTTAAATGGTACTTTGGTTGTCATAATAAATGATGGTGGGCTACCTGATAGGAATGCCAAACTCAGAAAGTATTCTCTGAAGCCAAATAGCCTTAGTAGCTGCAATAACGGCTCCCCTATACTCTACCTTTGTGGATGATATAGTAATAGCATTATGCTTCTTGCTAGACTAACTAATAGGACCAGAACCTAGAGAGAAACTATAACCAAAAGTGGACTTGCGAGTCTGTGAATCACCAGCCCAGTCTGAATCTGTATATCCAACCAAGTCAACCTCTATGCTAAATATGTAATGAATCCCATATCTATGTGAACCCTGTATGTAATACAAGATCCTCTTAGCTGCTTTCCAATGTAGCTCATGAGGTTCCTACATAAATCTGGAGACAAGTCCCACTGTATATGATATGTCGAGCCTGGTGTGAGTCAAGTAGATGAGACTACCAATAAGCTGTCGATACCGAGTGGCATCAACCAATGGTGAAGAAATGTCAGCCTCAATCTTGACTCCTGATAGAAAGGGAGTTAGAGATGGCTTGCAATCAGCCATGTGAAACTGAGCCAATAAGTCAAGAGCATACTTAGGCTATGCAAGAGAAATCCCTGAATCTGACAGTGAGATCTCGATGCCAAGGAAGTAGTGCAAAAAACCCAAGTCTATCATGTCAAATCTATCCTAGAAATATGCCTTCACCACTGAAATAACTGATGAAGAACTCCCAGTGATCAAAAGGTCATCAACATATAGAACCAAAATTAGGAGCAAATCATCCTACCGCAAGAAGTAGACATTGGGATCATAATGGCACCTAGTGAAACCCACTATGAGAAGGAAGGAATCCATCTTGGCATACCATGCCCGAGGTGCCTATTTGAGGCCATAGATAGATTTCCTAAGTCTGCATACTAAGGAAGAATCCTAAACAAATCCTGGCAGCTGCTCCATATAGATCTCCTCCTCTAGGTCTCCGTGAAGAAAGGCACTCTTCACATCCATCTGGTGCACATCCCAACCATGTGTTGTGGCAATAGCCAAGGTGAGTCAGATAGAAGTCATCTTTGCAACAGGTGTAAAGGTCTCTGAGTAGTCAATGCCTACCACCTATGAGAAACCCTTGGTGACCAGTCGTGCCTTGTACTTATCAACCGACCCATCTGCTGCAAACTTGGTCTGATATATCCACCTACATCAAACCATCTTTCTTCCCTTAGGAAGTGAAGTCAAGTCCTAGGTCTGATTTTTGATTAAGGATGAATATTCTTCCTTCATAGAATTATCCCACTCAGGTACCCCTGATGCCTCTCAAAAATTGTGTGGATCTGAAATTGAAGCAAAGAAGGCATGTGGATCTCTCTAAAAATCCCCCCTAGTACGTCTGTCATTTACGAGATCTCCAGCCCAAGTGCCAGCACTCTCAAGTGTCTGTCTAGCCCAAAGTGGCCCAAAAGTGGGTGAGTTAGGTGCTAACTCCTCATCCTCTAACTAAATAAAGGTGGATGACTCTGCATCACTGTCCTCACTGTCTGAACTCGAAGAAGAAGAAGATGTCTCTAGCTCGAGAACCTATTGTGGCTGATTTAAATCTGATGAGGAATCATCATGAAGAAGTAGATCTGATGAGGAAGAAGAAGTGTCAAGTGTTGAGTCTCTAGGACTCTCCTAAAAATGGACACTTCTCTTGATGAACAACTCATGAGTGACTGGATCTAGAAGGTGATACCCCTTAATACCATCCAGATATCCTACAAAGATGCAAGGCTTGGACTAACGTTCCATTGCTTTGTGTTTCTTCTTCGAAATGTGGACCATGGATAGGGATCTAAAATCCCTAAGGTGCTCAACATCAGGTTTCCTTTTATGCCAAGCTTTAAAGGGTGTTATCCCTTTTAAAGCTTTGTGAGGAACCCTGTTTTGAATGTAGCAAGCACAATTGATGGCTTCGGCCCAGTACTGTGGTGCTAAGGATTTGGAGTGAATCATACAGCTACCCATCTTTTTTAAGAACCTATTTTTGCGTTCTGCAACCCCATTCTATGAAGGACTGTAAGTGATTGTGCATTGTAAATCAATCCCCTCTGTGGTGCAAAATTGCTCAAACCTATTGCTGACATACTCTCCTCCATTATCAGTTCGAAGAACCTTGATGGATTTCTCACTTTGTTTCTCAACAAGAGCCTTGAAGTCTAGAAAATTTTCAAACACTTTAGACTTTTGTTTGAGAAAATATATCCAAGTGTATCTAGAGAAATCATCAATGAAAGTGAGGATGTACATGGCCCTTGTGAAAGATGGTTTGGAAAAGGGTCCTGATACATCACTGTGGACTAACTCCAAAGGTTGTGAAGCCCTCCAAGCTTTGTCTTTGTCAAATTTTGCTTCGAGATGCTTCCCAAGGGAGCACCCCTCGTAAAGTCCTTTTGAGAATCAGACACGAGGCAAGCCAATGACCATGTCATGTTTGCAAAGTTGCTCAAAGTAGCAGTAGTTAAGGTCGCCAAACTGATCATGCCATAATTTGCTAACTCCATCTAAATGAGTCAGCAATGCCATTGGAGAAGAATCAGGTGCAAAATGTGAGGTGTATAACCTTGCTTGGTGATCTACCCTACCCACTGCCACTGTAGTATCACTATGCAACTCCCTGATAGCCACTGAATCTGGTGAAAACTTAACTCTCATGCCCTGACCAATGTGAGTGATTTGGTACACTGATAGGAGATTGGTTGAAAGAGAAGGAACACTTAGAACATTATTGAATGTTCCTCCTTCCATTTCAACTGACCCTCTCTCTACAAAAGAAATTGATGTGTCATCACCCAAACTAATTGAAGTCATGCTACAAGGCTCTAAAGATGAAAACTCAACTAGTGAAGAGCCCATGTGGTGAGAAGCACCCAAATCAATAACCCATGATGTTTTAGAAGCTAAAGTTGCTACAAGGGCCTTGCCCTTTTCTTTCTCCCTACCCTTGCCTTTTGCCTTGGTAGAATCTTAGGTAGATGAATTCTGCTTGATGGACTCATGAACACCTATGTTGTGCTTCTCTAGAAGATGAGTTAGGTGATCTATTTGTTTCTTCATGCCTTTGTGTTCATCATGCCCTGTCTTTTTACAATAGGCACACTTAACTTTCTCCTTCTTAGTTTTAGCATTGGAAGAGGAAGACTCATTGTTGTTTTTGGTAGGATTGTTGTTTTCTGTCTTCTTCTCCTGGTCGTTGTTCTTTTTCTTCTTATCCTTTGTTGAAGTCTTATCCTTACCATTTCCAGCTATCAAAGCTTGGGGTTGAGTAGACTTCATTGTGCCCATTTGAGTTAGCTTATCTTGCTTCCTAGTCAAGTCGGCAATGAATGAATCCAAAGAAGGCATTTTCCATGTAGTGCCAAGGGCACTTTTTGTGGCATGGAAAGTGGAGACAAAGACTGAATAGCTTGGACCTAACTTTGTGAGAATAGAAAGGATGAGTTGATCATCTTTCTTCTCTATCCCACATTCTTTCAATTGCAATCTAAGGGCCTTAAACTTAGTGAAGAAGTCCTGTAGGGTGTCAAAGTTGCTAGGACTTAGACTTATGAGTTTGTTTTCGAGCTCATGACCTCTCATCTCATCAAGCTTCCCAAATAAGAGTTCTAAGGTGTCCCATATGTATTTGGGAGTCTTATCGGTTTATAAATGGAAGATAAGTTTTGGAGACACAGAAAAGCTCAGTAATCCATAGGCTTCATCACTACAGTTGTACCACTTGACCTTTTCAGCATCGGTGCTAGGTTCTACTTCAATACCCATGGTGATCCTATACAACCCTTTGCTTCTAAGAATGATTGACATTTTAACATTCCATTCATGATAGTTTAAGGGTGTTAGGGGTTTAAGTTGAAATTAATTTATTTTAAGCTGAATTTAGGTGAATTTGTGTTGATTGCAAATTGTGAAACTATGTAGAAAAGAGAATGAAAGCAAAGATTTGCAAGTTGTGAAAAGCAATCACACCCCATCAAAATGTTGAGCCCCCCCAAATATGCAAGTGCATGCTTAAAAGACGTCGGGATCAGCTGATAATGTGTCTTAGAGCAATCAGTGCAAGACTTTAAGCAAACAGGATGTCAAACTCAACCGAAAATGCGTCTTGGGAGACTCAAATTTTATGCACTTTATAAACTAGTGCATTTTTAACAAATAACAAGCCTATGCTGTGGACAATTGAAATATAAACACTTTTGAAAAAAATGGTACCCAAATTTGAGCTACCATTTGGAAGATATTAAAGATTCAATTTTCTCGTAAACTAGTGTTTTTGCAAAAAAAAGCACTAAAACATTTTAAAAATGCATGTTTTGAGAGAAAAAGTGGCCTTTCAATCACTCATTGGACTTAGCATGGAGTGAGGAATCCATAAGAGGTTTGTGTGAGGGGGAATTGGCCTCTTGCCAACCCGGGCCTCACCCTTCGTCTTCGACAGGCGAAGATACAAATTTAAATTTAAACCCCAAAATTTTCAAATTGTCTAAAATACTTCATATTCAGTCAAATTGACTGATTTTTTTTTTGACAAGTCAATTTTAACTAAAAAAATAAAGTAAAATACAGAATGAAGTAGATGGTCGAGTATTTAATGGCCCACATGGGATGCCAAACAAAGGAGCGCCATTTTCAAAAAAAAGCAGGCTGGCAGAATTCTCTTACCAAAAAAAGGCATAGTTCTGATTTTGCTGGGCAAAAAAAATATTGAATCTACAGACCTGACAGATCTCAACGCACAGTAGGGAAGAGACAAAGTTTATGTAGGAAAAAAAATGCCAAGCTGTTGGAAAAGGACGCCAAGCTGCTGGAAAAGGATGCCAAGCTACTGGAAAAGGATGCCAAGCTGCTGGAAAAGGACGCCAAGCTGCTGAAAATGGATGCCAAGCTGCTGGAAATGGATGCCAAGCTTCTAGAAAAGGATGCCAAGCTACTGATATTTCCACATATTTCCTTGTTGTAGCCACAATAGATCTATACAAGATGTCTTGGCAAATTTTAACTCAAATATCTAAAGGGAGATCTTAATGAAACTCAACAGAAGTAAATTTTTTTTAACACATATTTCCATGTGGATTTGCATGAGTTTTCAAGAAACTCTACCAATACTCTCAAATGCAACAGAGTTAAACAAAAAACTACTAAGAAAGCATAGTAAGAATTTTAGAATAAACTAATAGCATAACCAGACACATGATTACCGAGGTGGCTCTGATACCATATCGGAGTTGTTGCTAGAATCTGGATAATGTGAATGCAATGGAGACATGATCACACAAGATGAAGCTAGTGCACATCACATAGATGCTAAAGCAATTTGAAATTATACAAGAAGATAAATTGCACAAGACAAAATAGGAGAAAACCCAATATCTGATTAACATGAAATGGCCAAAGTGAAGAATACATATAGGAGAGCATGTAAGTAACTCCTCCACAAAAGGTGGTCAAGGCACCCCAAGAATAGACTGTAACTCCTCCATGAAAATTAGTGACAAGGTGATAAGAATAGATAAGTAACTCCCATAAAGGAGTTACTTATGACACCTATGACATCTATGACACACATCTCCACATAAGCTAGCCTATCCCACGAATGTAGGCAAATTCCATATCTGCATAAAAAATAATTTCCCTAATTAAATAATAGGGAAAAATAAAAACCTACACTAATAGAAACATGGAATAAATCAATCCTTACTTAAGAGATATCAAAATCAAAGACAAAACTAAGTAAGGAGATAAGAGAGAGAGGAAAAGAATGAATACACCTCACTGGGTATGTGAACCAATGCAAAAAACATGGTGGCATCCTATGTATGTGCATGTATATAGTGATCAAGTTAGTGAGTATCTTGGACTGAGATGATGGCTTGCTCAATACTCATATGTGGGTGGCTCAAGAACTCAAAATAGTCTATGAATCCATCATTACCTACCTATGTGTATTAGATGCATCTATAACTAAAATTGTGTAATGTAACTTTAATTATATAGGATGGCCCTGGGTCCATTTTTAAACTCTAAAATGAAAAATGGCTCAAGGGCCACTCAAGTACTCAGGAACATAGCTCAGGGACTACACAAAAATGCCAACCACTACAGATGGAATAAGGCATAAATTTGGTGTGATACCTAGTGTAAATGATGTTTAAAATATACCACATAGAGAATGACATGGATTTTTTCATTCCATCTGAGTAAGCTGGTGTGAAATTGATCATGTTGAAACAATGTGTTGCATACATGCTCCTAATTATGATATATGTGCATATATATTCTAGACAGATTTGTATCAATATGTGTCTATGTATCTGAAATTGAAAGGGGGGTGAACATGACATGCATGATGCCCCCAATATAAGCAAACTTGGTATGATTCTGCAAAAAATGAACCATAAATTGATCAAATCTGATAACCTATGATTGAAACTATGAAAATATGGGTTGTAACTATTGTGTCATTTTATCACATCTAGATTTTTCTTATTTTTAGGCTACTGGATAGTAGCATTAGGGTGTTAGTGTCCTCCTTTCAATATTAATGTCCTATGTTTTTTTGTGCAAATTGAAATTGATCTGTCTGACTATTTTTATGTGTTTATCTAATTTTGAGCTCTATATTTTTGTGTTTGTTTGTTGAAAATTGTACTTTGAGTGCATTTGGATGGCTTGTTCTCTATGGCAAACCCCTGTGAATGCCCCTTCTTTTGAGGGGAGTTATTGTACCTATGAAATAATTGTCCTCAAAAGAAAGGCTCTACATGATGTGTGTTAGATTGAGCATATATTATATATGTGTAATAAACCAATATAATGTGTATACATGACATCAAAATGTAAGATAATCTAAGCATAAGTTGGTAATATACGATGTATGTCTTAAATAGCATTCACAAGGTTGTCAAGATAGATATAACAATGCAAGCATGTGTATAAACTACATAATCTGAGTAACTACCTAGGGGGATGAGGCATAATGTCCATCAAATCTCCCAAAGAGGAAAAGGGAGATGCATGAGGGAACTCATGGCATCAAAAACTGGGTGTGAAAGCAACAAGTAATAGACACGTGTCATGGCCATGATGCATACATGAAAGCATACATATAACACACATGAGGCATGTAAATTAATCCAAGGGGCCACAATAGAATATACATGGGCACATGTCACTAAATCTGAGAAAACAACACATACAAGGACATTTTAAATGTCCACATACATAAACAACAAGCAGGTTGGCTTAGAGCCACATGGAAGGACATGTTTAAATGTCTACATACATAATAAATAAGACACACATAAGGGCATGGGCACATGTCCAAATCATACACACAATGAAATGAATTGGCGTAGAGCCATAGAATAATGGCATATTCAAATGCCCTTGAATAGATGTAGAAGTAAAGAGACATAATCAAGTATAAACTAGGAAAGCTAGAAATGAAAGTATGCATGAACATGTGTTACAAATATTTTATAAGAGAAAAGATGTACATAAACTAAGTCTATAGTAGTAGTAATAAGAAAAAAATATTAGGATGGGATGATTAATATCAAGATATAAACAATGATAAATTTGTGATAATAGAGTATAGAAAGATGTAACCTAGTAAACAAGAATCTATGTATAATATGCCCCCAATAGGTGAATGTATAAATGATGAATATGTGTAGTTGTGTGTGTGCCCTTGATTGGTAGATAGTAACATATATGTATGTATGTGTTGGACCTAGGTCCTATAAGACTATATGAACACTCAAAAAGAACAAGTGAAGCATGTATGTACGATAAAAACTGACTATACTAAGATAACTAGTATATGTAGTACCTAGCAATTATAAACTACTGTAAACATGGACAAATAATATAATTTTTGTATTTTCTAAGCAATGTATGAATTTTTTTATGTTTTGAACATATTATATTATTTTTATGTTTTTTGGGTATAAGTTATGTATAAGCAATCGTAAAAATGAAACTATATACAAAGAGCAGGGTAAGAGGAAATTATGTACAAGAAGCATGATAAATGAAACTATGTTCGAAGAAACTAGGGGTAAATGAAACTATGTAAAATTAAATTGGGAATGGATGAAACTATGTATAAGGAGAGTGTTATGGATAAAATTATATGTGCTGGTAAAAAATGGTGCTAGAATCCCCACATGTCATCGATGGGATGCCTCTATGTAACATAGGTGGCATCTTCAATTTTTGAATAGTTTGTATTATAATAATTTGTGTTGTTCCAATCATCTTCCTCATTTTGATTAGCAATGTCTGGATTACTGATTGGGATCTTGCCATCTGAAACTATATCCATTGTAGGTATAGCTTGTTTTGAAGACTCTGTTGTTATAAACCCTCTTTTGAGAATGGTTGTTTGCTTAGCCTGATTCTGAATTTGCAATTTAAGTTCTTGATCATTTTGTAACATTACCTATGTATCTAGATCTTTTGTCTTACAATAAATCCCAATCCTTGTTGAGCAACATTATCAACTGCTAGAATAGGAGTAGTGATGCCTTGGGCATGATTTTCTAACCCCTGACCTTGATAATCAAACTGTTGTAGATATTTTTGACCAAATCCATATTGTTTTGAAAGTGGGACCTTATTTTGGAGAGGTATATTTGTATTCTTATTTTATTTTACCTGTGTTTATTGTATTATTTCTTGCTCTGATTTTGCTTTGTTAACCTTTTGTTGTTCGGAGTTATGCTTTTGTAACCACTTTTGTATTGTTTCTAAATTTGATACTTTTTGAATTTGTATATGTGCCATTGTATTTTTTTTGGATGATGTGTCATCATTTGATTCATTTGTATCATACTTATTGTATTTTCCTTTTCAATGCTAAACATGAATATGTGTGATGATCATGCATTCTATGGTATGCACAATAGTATCTAAATCTCCTTAATGGATGTAGAGGAGGTAGGTTGATTAACTTAGATTTAATCATTTGCCTTAAAATATCTCTTTAACTTCTATTTGATCTTTGAGTACTTTTTGAATCTTTACTTTTAGATGAACTTAGTTATGATTTTTTTTTTTTTTTTATGTGTAACATTGCTTGCCACAAATTGACTAGGTGAAGATGCATATACATGATTGAAACTAGTGTGCTCTGGAGGCTTTTGTCTTATAATCTGAATTTCCAATGTTGTAATATTTTCATGTATTAGTTGACTTTGATTTTGTAATTCTAAAATTAACCTGCTCATACTAATAATTTGATCTCTTAGAGTCTCATAAGTGCAAACCCCAGTTGCTTATGATTGAACATGTAAGCACACACCCTATAGACAAGAGGTGGAGGCATAGATAGGATAAGTATGGTTACTAGGAACAATAATATAAGATACTTTATCTCGTGGAGGAGTTATAGCATGGACCTGGTTAGACGAAAAATAATTGTCACCCTTATGGATATGAGGAGGAGATTCTTTCCTATGCATAAGATATGACATTGAAACTTGAAATGTGGTTGTTATCTTCTGTACTATATCCTCTATTTGTGTAAAGAGTTGCTTCTTAATTGAATTCCACATAAAATAAAGATAACGTGCTAGAGAAATAAGGAAATATGACATATATTTGAACTGATTTAAAGCATCATGTACATATGTGTTTATGTCATCTTTGAATTCATTCCAAATGAAACGAAGCAAGCATGAAAGAGAAGATTAAAAACTTTGCATCAAAAAGTGATAAACTTTATTTGTGATTATTATCATGATTATATGAAATACAAATAAGAAAATACAAGGATATGAAATCTAAATGTGGGTCCTAAAAGGCTGGAAACATAAACCCTAGGATTGGGGTTTTTTGCATTATTCGGCGTAAGTCAGGTTCGGGTTCACCAAATAATTTAACTTCTTAGGGATTATGGACTTTAATCCTTAATTTTTTAAAGGGTTTGCTTATATAGTCACTAATTTGTGCAAGAATTGACCTAATCTAATATTTTTAAAAATAGAAATGAATGACACAAATAAGTAATTAGTTGGAAACTAACTGAGATGGATGCTCTAGAGGCTAAAAATTAGTGTGAAAGGAGATCTAAGTGTTGTAAATAGGGTCTAGGTGTTAGAAACCCTCCTAGATAATATCATTGTACCTTGTATAGTAGTGTTAGGGTGTTAGTGTCTTACTTTCAGTACTAATGTCCTTTGTGAAAGAACTATCTGATCTTCTAGGTGTACCTCTGGCTGATTCTGACCTACTTGTACCTATGTAGATGAGATCTGATTCACTATCTTTACACTAGTTTGAATTAATTTAGGAGAAAAACCTAGACCTTCATGTTATTAGGGTATTTGAGTGGAACAAGTAGAAAAGTGTGATGTTAGTTGGGTAGGCTCGACATCATCAACACGTCATTGTGTTGAGATTTACCTACATACCAATACTTAGAGGAGGGATCAAGCCTGATGTACTTCTCCAACCTAAGTGCTTGGTGCAATTGAAAGTGAATGCTAGTATGAGTGTCAACCTGAGTGATTTGAATGAGGCTTGAGACTAGAAATCTATGTATTCTGGAGTTTGAATGGATGTAGATGATAGTATATAGAAGTAGGGTAGAATAGGGATTAATAAGCTTGATTATGCACAACTTGTTCTAGGATTGTTTATGTAATTGGCATCTCATTTCCATCTAGTGGATAAAGGGCTAAAAGTCAAGTAAATATTGATTTGGTGCTTGTGCAGGGTTTGAAATAGGTTTAGGCTAACCTTAGGTGTCTTAGGAATTGAAAAGATATCTGTTGGGGTTAAAATTAAGCAAGGGACATTAGCATTGAAAGTGGGGCACTAATGTTAAAAGTACAATGCTATTATCCAGGTCATAGAAATTGAGGCACTAGGGACTTGGATCCCTAGGGAAGGGTTTGGGACTAATTTTGGGATGTCTAGGGATGTGTAAAGGTCCACATGAAAATTGGATAAATGTCGAAAGAGACCCTAAGATAAGTCTAAGACTAAGATAGGGATGGGTGGTCTTAAATCACTCATTACACTCAAGTGACATTTTATATGACTTACAAAGAAACAAAGGAAGACACTCTCCTAAAAAATATGTAAATACATGTATATATTTGTAACAATGTACTTTGTTTTTTATTTGTGAGTCTATATATATATATATATATATATATATTATTTTCTTATTTGTGAATACAAAGATTATCTCTCCATAAAATATTTAACTATATTTAATTGAAATGCTATGAAATCATAGATACGTACTAACACAAATTTATTGTGAAGTCTTTTTTGGATTTTTCTTATCACAACTAGGTAGCCATCATGGTTATTGAAACCATGAATCATTGTTGGTCATGGATAAATTAAAAAAGTGTCATTGTCGTCATATTGAGAATACTCTAATTGCTTTTAAGAGAGATATTTATGCAAAGAATTATAACACATGTATATTGTAAATAATCTATTATGAAACATATTATTATATAAAAAGGTAATGTTGAATAAATAGTTATCATTAAAATTTTACATGACATGGAGGGTCTTTGCATACAAACATGAAATGGGTGGGAAAAGAAGTGAAAAAAGTAAAAAAAATTAAACTTATTTTTATAGTTGTGTATGTGAATAACAATATAGAAAAATCAATTATATTTATATATATATTAAAAATATATATTATTAATTTCTAATAACAACCTTTGACGCATTTTACATTATATATATTTCCAACGCATAATATACAATACTAATCAAAGTATATTTTTCAAGTGTTCATGAAACCTTACCATTATTAGTTTATCATGATCACTAAACTTCTTTAAGTTGTTAATTACACCAAAGGCATCTCTATTGGAGTGCTATCCCCTTAGATTCATCTCATTTGAGACCAAAAAAACAAAAGATGCTCAGCAGTTTTGGAGGGCAATTTTGGGGAACAACTATTTGTTTGAGCAAACGTGGTCTTCATCGTGAAGGCTCTACCTTCATGGTCTTCATGCAATATGTGCATGGTAGGCAAACCCCAAATCACATTATCAAATTGGTCGATGGGTCGTGATCAAATCCCCTGCAAGAAGACAATTCATAAATTCTAGCTCAGTCAACCTCCTTGCTCTGTAACCATCTGCCTACCAGACCCGTAGCATAAAATGCATGCCAGCTCTTGATGGGTTCATCCAGGGATCTGACAGGTGTTTCAGTCTGAATCTAACATTATATTTTTGGCTTTGACGTCCTGATGGACCATATGATGCTAGCATTCCTCGTGGAGATAAAATAGTGCGAAGGCCACACTAGAAATAATGATGTACCTCTATTTTCAATCTAAAAAACCCTGATATATATGTGTATAAGGCTTCTATTGGGCATATATTCATACAACATCGTCAGATGCTCATTGTCATGACACCACCCCAACGACGGCACTAGGTTTTGGTGGCGTAGTTGGTTGATTATGATGATCTCTGAGATGAATTCTTCTTTTCCTTATTGGGACTCTTTGAACACGCACTTCACAATGACCACGGATTTGTCCTTGGGAATAATTCCCTTGTAAACGGCTCCATATCTGCCTCTTCCAAGCTCCGCTCAGGTGGTGAAATTATTTGTGACCTTTTTTATGTCTTTGTATCTAAACTCCTTTGACAGGTCGGTGAGATTCTCAATGGCGGTTGCCATCATCGTGGCTTCTACCTGAGATTAGCAGAGTTTCAAATTAGCAGAGTTGTGGGGCAAAAATAAGTTAATATCCAAATGCCACATCATTGACATATGTTGAGCCAATCATATTATTTAAGTGCAATGAATTAGGTTTTGAATTCTCATACAAATATGTATGGTTCATATCTATATATAATATATTATATAAGATAATATTTATATTATATAATATATATAATATTCATATATATTATATAATTAATTGTTAATATACAAAAATATTATAGTAAATATTATATAATATTTATTATAATATTTTTGTATATATACTAACTAATATTTAATATAAAAAAATATCATACTATTTTATATATAAAGAGGTAAGAGGGATTTTGTAAAGCGAGAGTGTAAATCGACATTTAAACTTCACTCAAAACCCATGATTACTAACTTGTCATTGTTTTTCATTATTATTGCCCAACTCACCTTTAAATATTTCACTGCTTTCATGCTTTGTAAGAATATATTTGGATGTTAAAATAAGTTCGTGTAAAGTAATTGTAGGAGCAAATCGATCAGGATCTAAATCGCCATATAGTACTTTAATCTATGATGGTTTGCATTTTTCGTGGACATGGGTACAGACAATCTCTCAACACATGTATACAATATTGGATTGATAGGATTGATATCTTTGATGGCCACATAAAAGGATGACACATTATAAGGAGGTCTTCGAATTTAACCAATGAGACAGAGGGCACTAAGCAATTGCATAGGACAGGGGTCCTAAATTGTATTTGTCCATATAATATATTTAAATAATAATAATATAGTGCAATTATTGGATTTACATACCCTGCACCCATTAAAAAGGGGTTTGTAGCTCGTAGGGTGGTGGCATATTCTATTAACTATTTTCTATTTGATTACAGAAAGACTCGACATATGATGTGTGGATCGAACCAACAAGGAAATGATGTTGATGTGGGGGAAATACATTGAGGTTATGGAGTTTATCTTATTGCTTTCGTTGTGGTTGAAGTGAGTATGCATAAGGGGGCATCACACGTGATACAATGTCGATGTTGTGGTAAAGGAGTCAAAGGTGGTCGATTGGCAATCATTTGAAGGTGGCAAGGAGAGTTGGTAGGTGTAATTCACATGCAGTAGGGTTGCCCACATTGTACACTTAAAAGGGGAATATACTCTACAAATGTATATAAATCACTTACCAAAGAAAATCATGAAAATTAAATATAGTGGCCACATTATTAGCTTTGCCCAAGATGTATCCTCTATTGTTAGGCACCTACTACATCAAGCAAGCTAAAAACTTGGACATCCTAGTGTTAAGAATAATTTGGATCAGAAAACAAAACATGTGATTGCTTTACAAGTAGATCATGTGTCATGCAAGCCCTACATTACAAAATGCAACATGATCCCTATTATGCAGATGTTTAGCTTAACCATCAAATAATTCATGCCTTTCCATCTAAACCTATTGATATCTCCTTCATCCTTCAGCACACCACTATGGAGCTTCCAGATGCACAAATCAACAATCTAGATTTGGATGACAACACAAATGCAGCGACACTCCTACAGGTTCATCAAATGTCATCTTTTGTTGTTTCCTTTTGAAATAAATGAGCCAAAATTGTGGTGACATCGTGGACACCTAGACTCAACAAATCAATTAAATAGTATAACCAAAGCTCCCAAAGAGAGATTCAGCACATAGGTTCCACATGGCAACCTACCAACAGACTAAAGGCCCAAAGGGACAGTCAAAAATTTGTAACAAATAAAATTAGGAGTTCCCAACCTTTCTCGAAATGTTGATATGAACTTTTAGTTTTAGGTTGCCTAAAATATTGAGAGTGAGAGGATAGCCCAAATTGATGAGTGCTAACTACAGAGATGACTGTGGCTTCATGACGACATAGCTGAAACAATAAAAAAAAGAAAAAATGCAATCATCAACGTGTCTGTTGTGAATATTTCCTGTCACTTGCCTTTCCTTAGAATACAAAACATGTGAAGCTAAACAACTCAACAAGGGTTGTGTGAGCAACTCAATAGGTGTTGTGTGAGCAGCTCAACAAATGTTTATGATGTATGGTTCACTTGCTTATTTCTAATTAACTATCTTCATGAATTAAGTATTTTGTTCACAATTTCAATGTTGGGAAATTTAAAACTAAATCAACATATATACTCTATAACATAATATGTATATATATTATATAATATTCTTATAAATTATATAATTAATTTTTAATAGACAACAATATTATAATATATATTGTATAATGTTCATATAATAACTAGCATTTAATATGTGAAAATATTATACTTATATGGAAGTCCTATACATCAAATTGGAAGATGGTTAACAATTAAATCATGCCCATTGATAGTCCTATATTTTTATTTAGGTTGATTGCGTATATATCAAGCTCCTCCTCATTCAATGTTGTTTTCTTGCAAGTGCATCATCGACATGGATTAGACATCATTTACATTCCATATTATATTTTGAACTAATGTAATAGTTCAATGTAGAAATCCACAACAAAGTATATACCCGGATTTTAAAAATTGACAGAGAATCAGAATTAGAAATGCATCTCTGTGTTTGTTATACTTGAAATGAGTATGAAAGCATGAAAGAGGTGGAAAGGCAAACATTAATGACGAACATCGGTGTAGCATTGTAGTGGTGACAACGTTAATGATAAATAAGATGCAAATGTAATTTAAGGTGCCTTTTTGGTTTAAACTCAAGAATGATTGTGATTATTTGTTCAAGCTTCTGCTAATTGGTGACTCAGGTGTTTTAGTCACGTCTGTGTCCTCCACTTTCAGATTCGTGTGATGGTTAGCATATGTGTTTCTTGTCCTATCCTTCTTGTGTCATTCTCCATACTTGGCTATCTCAATACAAAAAAAGATCTAGGTATGGACAATGATGCACTGAGCTCCGTGTTGTCGCTCAGAGAGAATGGAAAGTATTTGAGCAGCACCCATGAGGATTACATGACAACGAGGTCTTTAAGAGACCGTTACATGGATGGGTACACAGAAGGCACGTATGATGAAAATGCTCCCATGATCAAGAGACGTTGAAGAGAGACTAAAATACCTCAGAAAGTGTTGACTTTGTAGAGTGATTAAAGTCCATTAATTTTATATGATTTACATCCTCAACCTTTAAATGTGATTCAACGTTAATCTTTCACATTAAACACACAAATGTTTCACCAAAATATATCCTACTAAACAATCCCTTCCAACATTACTTAGACCTTTGGACCAACCGCTATGTATTATTATTAACATGAGGCATTCTATTTAGAGGAACCCTCCTAGATTCGTCTCCGTATCTATTTGATACCCTTCGTCAGCGTTTGTCACACAGTTTTCGTATTTTTTTGATCAGATAGAACTGACAGCTGGTATGCACTGTTTGCGGTCCATCATGGGCGGTGGCTAATATTCATGGAGGGGCCTATCTGATTCAGATCAGATCAGATCGCATTTGGTTCATTTTGATGATCGGATACTTCAATAGCCACTCTGCTCTGCTTTGCTCTGCTCATCTGTAGATTAGTTGTTGCTATTCTTTGATGCCTCCACAGATATGTGCTTGGTAAATTTAACAATCATTACAAGGCAACCATGACTAGGGAGCTTCACATTGAAGAAATAGTGGTAACACTGCAGGTTTGCATCTCTCAAATAAATCCTGCAGTATTTTTAAAATATAATTACAAATCTGGGAGATGGATTTATATGTGTTATTTCAGATTTCTGAAAGGAAAGGAAAGGTGGGGATTTACTTGTAAACTTGTGCCAAGGAAAACTACAATGTAGAGGAAGCATTCCAATCAATCATTATAAGTCTATAAATGTAAGGAGCTATCAATCATTTAGCTAAATTTGTTGGTAAAAATAACGTTAATTGTTTGAGGCTGAGACTTCGGGGTGCTTATTCATTTTTATTGAAAGTGATAGAAGTTTCAATCTAAAATTTGGTGCTACATTTAGCTGTGTGATGTGTTGAATCTTGACCTAAACTGCAGGTTGCCCTTTGTCCCAGGAGATGCATTTGTATCTCTTGACACACTTCACGTGTACAATGCATGTTTTATCGGATAAGGGCTTATCTTATCATTTTAGTGAGTGGTTGACGGCAATGGTGCTGAAGCCGTGTAACAAGACTTGCATGTTATGCTAGTTTAACCAGCGTAATCCAAATTCAATCGCAGGCCTTTGCATAAAATACAATCTTTTTTTATGGATACATGACAAAATTTGCTATAGAATTCTTTAATATACATGCAATTGAATAAGATCTTTAAGAATACCCTATGTCACAAGTATTAATTCTAATTCAATAATATATTACTCATGTAATTTGTTATTTCACCATAATAAATCTCTTTAGCATACATGTAAGTGCATAATATCTTTTAAAGTGTCTTATGTTACTATTTTTACAATTTGTTAGATTGAAAGAAATGGTTTGTAATGGGTTAAAAATCATCTTTTTGTATCATCATTCTGAATTTATAGGTCTTTATAATACAAAATTACATAAATTTAGCTTATTTTAATGAAAATTGTAAGAATTTAGCACTTGTGTCAAGCACATTACATCCTTACTCCATCTTTTGCACTCTAGCCTTCCCTTTCCTTGTATAGAAAAGGTACTCCCAAAAATGATCGAAACAATAGTAAACATCCAAGAATAATCTAGCCAATAAGAAATAATTGCATCTACCTTCCCAACAAAATAAAAAGTAGCAAATTTCTATGTCAAACAAGGCCTAACAATGTGCCTTATGACAATAAAATAGATAGTAAAAAGTGGAGACAGAATGTAGATCCAAATTTCCAATGCAGAGTTCAGTATCTATCTGCAAAAACTCAAAAAGCTCTACAAAAATAATGATGATGCTTATTATGGTATGAGGGGAAATGCACCAAGCAATTTAAACAATATAGAGCAGTGCAAAGTATTGTAACATAGAAGCATAAATATTACATATTACAATGGCAAAGAAACCTTGTGGACTATATAAGAACCTATGCCTCTTTCATTTGGTAAGACCTTTGCCTCCTCCATCTTGGATGTCTATCCATACGAGGTCCTTTCAAAGATGAAAGCCTTTGGCCATTAGCTGCATAGTAGTAAAATATGTAGTAGAAGTAAGCTTATGCAAGTGACTGCTAAATGCATGTAAAATCAGCTTCACATCTTACTTCTATTTCTCGATAGTCCTAAGGAAGAATAACAAACCCTACAAACCTTTTTAATTTTCTTTGTTATTCCATGCAAACATGTACCATTTGCATGTTCTCATAATATATAATGATTCAGTGGTTTATATCGGTTGTGTATGCCCTATGTATTGTCAGGGTTAGGTGTATAATATTTATAAAATATAGTATTACTAATAATATATCATATTATTATAGCTAATGAGATGTAGAAGAATTGGTAAAGTGGTTTGGTTGTGCCTAGCCCCACTCAAGTTCGAATCTTAGAGGGCGTTTATAGACCGGATGTGGTCGTTTACTCGATGGTTTCAATGTGATGAAAGTGTTAGCCGTTTATAATAGTTCTATAGTTCTCTCAGAGTTTGGGCCCTCAATTTGTGCCCCAGAACCGGTTATAGCTCTATTCAAAAGCCAACACCAAGCATATATATATATATAAGGTTGTGTAAAATGAGGGAATGTAAAATGATATGATCGTTGATCCATATAATATTATAATTATATATACTATATTATTATATTATATTATATATTATTGTAATTAAATGGGATAATATAATATAATATATATATTTAATTACAATAATATATAATATAATATAATATTTAATTACAATAATATATAATATAATATAATAATATAGTATATATAATTATAATATTATATGGGATCAACAATCATATCATTTTACATTCCCTCATTTTACACAACCTTATTTTATGAAAACTAAATATTACATCCATTTTGTTGATTTAATTGGGACACAACTCCACACCTGAGGTGTGGATTGAATCAGCGTTACATTGCCATTGATGCAAGGACAAGACATTAACATCTCAGAGTCTATCTTGTGGCTTCCATTCATCTATGTTGCCAATATATTAACACTTAGACAGATTACATTGGACTTAACAATAGACATCTAAATGTCATACTCAATACCCCTAGAAGAAAGAGAAAGGCCATACATAACATGCATATAGTAAAATATTTCAAGGTGAGTTGCGCAGTGATGGTGAGGGTTAATGACAAGGTATTTTAGGAGATATCATATACCAAGGGGCCCATATAACAATATAATATTGGTTTCGATGAACATGTTACCATTTGGAAGATAAGCATATTTATTTGTGGTAACATATGATTAACACTTATCCCATATAATTTACATCTACACATACAATTACATTAATCTTTAAATTGACATGTCAATGTAATAGTGGTGCAAAATGATATGTGTTAGTTATATCAAAGCAAGGTGGTAGCATATTTGATTGGATGTTTTCTTTTGTCAAGCATGGATGAGGATGTCATAAGGTGGAAGCTATATATTATATTGATGGATGTGGCATGTCACTTAATTTTTACGTGTATGTCCCTAGGCTTCTTCGAGTCTATCACCTAAAATACCCTATTATTATTTCTCACTATCACTACCCAACTCACCTTCAAGTATTTCATCACTTTCATGTAAACACCTTAACCCTCGGTTCAAAAAAATGGGTATACACCCTGTAACTCGCACTCAATGTTGAAACCTCTACTAGATCAACCCAATTATCAAAAGAATTCTCATTAAAACCATGTGCCCTACAAAACACCCACAATAAGCTAAGGCCCAAAATAAAAAATATGACAAAACACTAGGGAAAATTTTAGAGACTATTTATAGCCAAAAGGTTATAAGTAAGTTTTTTAATTTTGAAAATGGCTAATTCTACAAAAATATACATAGGTCAAATAGCCTCAATTTTATGCAATTTCTTATGCAGGGGTTTCGAATCGCCTTATGGATTATACTCAATCTTATTTCGAGATAGATTCGCTAGAGCTATTGTGCATGTATGGGTCTGATTCCCTAAAAAATTATATGAGACATGTATAGGTTAGTCTGAAATTATCAGGTATATATGTGTGTGTGTGTGTGTGTGTGTGTGTGTGTGTGTGTATTTGTGTGTGTGTGTGTGAATGTATATATATATATAATAAGGACCACCTAAGACATAATAAACTTAAGGTAATAATTATATTTTGGTTGGTATGGTTTGTTAATTGAAATAAAAAATATTTGAAAAGCCAATTATAGATATGGTTAAGATATCTTGGTAGACCTTATTATATAGTTTATAATTTTAAAACTATGAAAATATTTTCAATTTTTTTAGTGTCATTTATAAAACTAAGTAAAATAAGCATGCTCTTCCTTCTATGTGGTTTTTATAACTTAAAAACTTAATAATAAATAATTTTTAAAAATAATATTTATTTTATTCCTAGCATTGAATGTGGTGTAGGTGGATTTAAAGCTATGGGGATTGAGGTTTAGATCTTGTCTCATTTTTTAGTGAATTAGTATCAACATATTGAGGGGCCCAAGGCAAAATTTAATATTCGTCCAACATGTCACCCGCAGGATTAATGTAAGTTACTTGAATATATATGTGATGGTTTCTCGATTTTTCTTATAATTTATGCAAATTATTGGTGAAAGTGAAGCTCTGGTAATCAAAATATTGGGACGAGAGGTTGTAAACAAAGGTGCAGACAATTTCTACTTTGGTTTCCTTGTAATTGCAATAGCAAGGTATGGATTTGTGTTTTTTTTGTTCTTAAGACTGAGAGAAATTATTTGCATGCACAATCATCTATCTTGAAATAAATAAATATAATGATAAGATCCTTGAAAAGCATTTCTTTAAAGATATTTGTTGGCAATTTCTCAGTTTTTCTAGTTATTGATGTAAGCTATTGGCAGAAGTGAAATTCTGGTAGTCAAAAGATTTGGATGAGGTGCAAATAATTTCTACTTTAGTTTCCTTGTGATTACAACTGCAAGGTATGGATTTATATTTCTTTTGTTATGAAGAATGAGAGTAGTTATTTGCATGCATAATTATGTCTTGAAATGAATAAATATAATGATAAGTTCTTTGAAAAGTATTTCTTTAAAAATATTTACTCAAAATACTATTCGTGTTGTTTTTCTTAGAAATTTCATGTATATCTATAAGTATTTTCGTTAAACTCAAAATATGTGAAAAGGGTATTTTTGGGTTAGTTAGAAATATGGTTGAAATAATCATGAGGTTCTATTATATATATTCATTTTGTTCCTTGTGCGTTGTTTAAAATAAGTATCTTGCATGTTATTATTTCTCAGAGGAAATTAGTTTCTTATTTTTTTTAAAGAGCATTGATCAGAGGAAATCGGTTTCTTGTTTGTTTAAAAGAAGTATGTGGTAAAAACCAACCAAATAATATAATAAACTGAGTATTAAAAAATTTGTGACAAAAAATTAGAGTATAGAGTATAAATAATAAACCGACTATGGGGCCATAAGGCAAGACAACTATGAAAAGAGAGGATGACATAACTAAAAAAATGAGTACATACGAGCCATATTATTATTTCCAATTTTAATTTGGAAATAATGAACTAACTATGGGGCCTTGCAACTTTGTATACATTTGGGTATGCTATATTATTTTTTTTAATAAATAAGTTGAGTCTACAATAAAGGAAATGTACTAGTCTATGACTTTATTGGCTGCCTTATATTTGTTTTAATTGATATCCTAAGCTCATGTAAACTAGCGCAACAATTATAGGACTGATAAATAATATTGTGAGATTTTTCGTTAGCGCATCACAAAATGGACTTGTTCTATTAAATATTTGATTAATTATTCTAATTACTCTCTTCATACTATAACCTAATAAAAAAAATTAGAGGGTATTTCGCATATTTATCTCCCCGTGGTAGGTGCCACTTATCCATTATAAATATACTAAAGTATACAGGATAGCCCTTTTGAATTTTTAATTATATTTTGGTGTTGGTCCAAGTTGAACAAGGAAGAGTATAATGTGTTATATTAAAAAAACATTTCAATTAATTTAACTGACGTATATGATAAGATATTTAGTAGTACTTGTTAGGATTTAGTGATATGTTATTGTTTTTGTATATTCTCTTTTAGTTTTGTAGTAAGCTTTTGAAGTTGATTTTTCATAAGTTGATTGTAATTTATGAATTGTGGAAATAGATACAATCAATGAAATTTGAGAATTACTTAGATTATATTCTATTGTGATAATTTAAATTGTGTTTTCAATTATTAAGAATGGAAAAAAGTGTCATATATAAAATCTAAGTTCTTGCCTTGCCAAGTTGTGTTTACTCTTTGGGGCACATTATGACATATTTAATTGATTTGTTTTCCATGTTATGATATAATTTTTTATATTCTTTTACTGTGGAAACAGAGACACATGATCATATTTTATGGGTGAATTATTTTTATGGCTTAATATGAGCTTCCCTAATGCATAACCACTTTTTCCACAACTCATATTTACCTATTTTGATGGATGTGTAGAAATTTTTCCTATACCTACATTGGTAATTAAGAGGTTTACTCTCTTTTGGATCAGAATTAATTAATTCCACTTTATACTTAAGCATATCATTGATGACTGCAACCAATTCCTTATATTAGTTGTGCCCTAAGGGGGTAACACAAGGATTTATATTGGGCCTGTGTTCTAGGAATGACAAGATGTGGATTGATGTTGGTTTCATGGAGGTGGTTGTCCAGCTTCTTTATATCTTTTTTTTTTTGAGTGGGTTTTCTAAAGATATTCTTTGGCTTAAATTATGACTACCCAATGATATGGAATTGACTAGTTTATTTAAGATTCTATGTAAATTTTGTTTACTTTGAATTGTAGCTTTCTTTATCATCAAGAATTAATTGTTTTATTTAAATATGAGTATTTGTATTAAATATGACCTGTCATTTGATTTCATGAATAAAACTATAAACACCTAACATAATTTTAACCATGACATCCCATTGGATGTAATTGAACTAAAGGAGATGGCCAGCTCATTCATATCTTGTAGAATTCTCATTAGAACAAGTTGTGGTGGCTATTTCTCACATACCCCCAAGTATAGTTAAAAAATAATCCTTGGTAAAATGATTTCACTTCTTTATTCACAAGGTTGGCAATATATAAGCTCTAGATCCCCTAATGGGTCCTCCTCTAGAATGGATTAATAATATGATATTATGTCATAAATTTTAATTTAGAAATTTTACTTTGGAAAGTTATTTGTGTTGTCTCTCATGTCTTCCTTGCTTAGATTTATTCGTTCGAGCAAGTGTTTGAAATGGTTGGACTGTCCCTAATTTTACAGGGCAAAGCAAAATAGTCATTTTGAAAAAATTAGGGTATCCATTGATCATAATTGTTATTCCACCTCAAGCATATTTTCCCCGTGAATGTGTTTGGGGAAAGGGGTTTAACTTGGATTTTTTGTCATTGTTTTTTTATTTGAATATGATGCTTGATTTGCTAGTTATTTTTAAGTTTTTTGAAAGAGCTAATAGAAATCGCCAGTCAATTTATACCGGTATGGCGATTTTGCCAAAGATTCATCAATGGAATTAACCCTGAACTCTAGAATTCACCAAGATTTTATAGTAAGCTATTAGGGGTCCATTATTAAAATTATTTCTACAAAACAAATGAAAATGCAATATTTCAAACCCATTTTTGCTTGATGTACATTTTACAGGAATTTTTGTATATATAATAACGTATATTAATAATAAATATACGATAATTATAATAATTATACTATAATAGTATTACATAAAGAAGTAAATATATATAATATTAATATGTTATAATATAATATATCAATAAATTATAATATATAATTTATTAATTAAAAAATATAATATAATATATATATATAAATATGTATAATTTATATATTATAATATAGAATAATAATAAATATATATAATTATAAACATAATAACTTGGGAAATTAATTAAGAATGTAAGTCTTAATTAAAACCCAATTACCATCCAATAACATCAAACTAAATGCCCTCTTGAGAAGCGGATGATGTTTTATAACATGAAGTACTCGACACTTGGAAGAAAGGAAGATTGGTAAGTTGAAGGAGGTTGATGACATGTGTGGACTAGTTGGAAGAGGTTGATAGCATGTATCACACAAGTTTTTATTTTGGATGGATTGTAAAATGATGTCACAGATAAATGATTTCCCTACTTAGTGGGCAGAATATGATGCCATGCGCTCTGGTATGTTCCCCTGCTTATCACTTCCAATTGATATCTAATGTCTATGACTATTGAATGAGGAGTGGGTGGTATATCAATCCAATGGCCATTGTTGAGAACTTACAAACCAAACACCTCGTGTGTTCCTTCATACGATATGACAATCAACTACGTGGGGAGGAGACATTTTGTTTCTCAAAGACCCTGAACAATGGCAAAGTGGTGGGGAAGGGATTGGTAATATAAAACATACAAGTGGTGAAATATTTCAAGGTGAGCTTGATGGTGATGGTGAGGGGTAATGATAGGGTATTTCATGTGATATCGGACACCATAGAGCCAATATCATACACCAAACACAAATTTAGGACAATTGTTGGATTTACATGACTTGACACATTGCAAAGGTGTATGTGACTTGCAAGGTGGCAAAATCTTTGATTGATCATTTTTTATATGGGCCCCTTTGTACGATATCATCAAAAATTATTTTTCATTTCCCCTCACCATCGTCACTCATCTCATCTTGAAATATTTTACTATTTGCTTATTTTGTATGGCCTTGCCCTTTCTTCAGTGTTTTCATATGTATGTGAACATGATGTAATTGCTCAAGTTGCACATGAGACATGGAAGCCTTACCGCAATCAACATGAATCTCATGAAGTCCTCATCCACCCTTGACAATAGAAAATGAGCAATCAAAGATGTCACCACCTTGCTTTGATATAACTGACATGTATCATTCTACACTTCTATTGCATTGACATGTCAATTTAAAATTTAACATAGCTACACGTGTAAGTGTCAATTATATGGGATAAGTGTTATCCATATGTCTCTATAGAGAAAGATTCTTGTGTTCCAAATAGTAACATGTTCATTGATGATAATTTTCTTTTACATTAATATATTATAGACAATATTATATTGTTATATAGGTCCCCTGGTGTATGATTCACCTAAAATACCTCATCTATGTTACCAATATATTAATACCTAAAAATAAAAAATTACATCCCATCTGACCTTGCTTACACCTTTGATGCAATTGTTAGTCATTACTATTGAATAATTAATGCATTGAATAATATCGGCTTTGAAAGCCTTTTTTTATGAGGTAAATGCTTTTAATTAGAGCTATGAACCAGTGTTGGGACACAAAAAGTGGCCCAGTCCCTAACAACATGAAGAAAATAAAATGATGCAAAAGCAAGAAACCATAAATGATAACTAAAGCCCAGTCATAATGGGAAAATGACACAACTAAGGGAAGACAAAGTAGAAACACAAACAAGTCGCCAAACCTCAACCAATAAGCAGTAACAAACTCATAGGAGAGTCCGACGCCCTTTAATGAGACTTCAGCCAATCCAACTTGTGTAGGACCAAAAAATCATGATAGAAGCAGAAACATGTCGAAAAGAGCTTCAGATAGAAACATTATAGCCCTCAGTCGTAGGCTAAGACTAGTCTTCTTTCATGCCTTGAAAGAAGGTCCTTCATAGTCTATTGGGATCCTTCTCTCACTAAAACTTCTACCTCTGACCTCAACCTTTCTGCTTCAGAACGCATACCTTTCTTCTTGGTAGTGATGCCTACATCAGTTTTACATCTCCTGGCACGCTTGTGCTAAGAGTCGAGAGCAGGAGAGATGGGGGAAGACACAGGGTGGGGAGAGGGCACCGAGGAGGGAGCAACACCAAGAGGGGTGCAAGGGACAAGTCGGTCATGGTGTGGGGAACAAGCATAGGGGAGAGGGGGCAGGGCAAAAAAGGGGGGAGGATAAGAACATTGCATCGCTTGACCATTTCACTTTCGAACCACCGCCAAGCCTAGTAGAAGAATCTTCTGCAATGGGAGAAAGCAAAGGCCCAGGAGGGGAGGATGAAGACCTTGCAAAAAAGATGGTTGAGGATTGGTATAAGGCCCCTCCTTTGAGCAGAACTCCTTAGGAACCTCCCTATAAAAAGGAGGATGAAAGATCTTGTTGTGATTGTGCCTCATGAAGTTTTAATCAAAAGTTCCAGCTTTCCTCATCCTAGCTTGAGAGGACTGAGGAGTAGAGTGATCTCTTGTCCTAAAAGGACACTCAGTAATCTAATGACCATGAAGGTTGCAATGGAAACAACAGAAGGGAAGTCCTTCATAGTTAAGGAACTAGGTCCATGAGCCGCAGAAAGAGAGCAGGTTAATGGAATATAAAAGCGGTTCGAAGAGATCGATAATAGCACATATTTTGATGAATTTGAGGTTCCAAGAGGAGATGCCAATTCTCACAAACGTGCTGACTTGGTCCACCAACAACTTAATAAACTTTTCATTCTTTAAGATTGGTGGAAGGTTATACAATCTAATCCATAACGGAGCAAAAGAGACATGGGTCTTGTTTGGATTGAAGAACAAGGACCAAGGGCACCAAAAAAAAATTGAAGCTATTAAAAAACCAAGGCCCGGAATAAATAACAAAGTCTTTGTCAGTGGGACTTTGGAATTTGATAAGGAAAATAACAGAACTAAGCAAAGTGAAGGATGGCTCAACAACAAACTCCCAGACCTCAAAAGCCCAACAAGAAAGAGCGGAGGCAAAGAGAAACTTGCCCACACACTTGCCAAACAAAAATTTGTAGCCAACCTTGACTTCCATCTCTTGGAAGGAGGTGTCAAGGAGAAACAGGTTGGGGGAGACAATAGAGAATTGAACCGACACATCACCCAAGAAAATAGGAGGAAGCAGCTCAGACAACTGGGAAGCATTAACTAGAGGAGGGGCCCTCGAGGAAGAACCAGAGGGGATCCAAGACTTGCAATAGTCATTGCACTCATTAAATGGATTTGAGACGTTTATACAATTGGCATAAACCCACCTAGTCTTAGAACCAAAAGTTGGTTGATCAACCAACAAAGGAGCAGCTCTGGTAAGAAGATTGAGCTAAAACAAAAGAGTCGATGTGCCATTAGAAACAAGAAGAAGAGGAACATTTGGAATATATTTGGCAGCCAACAAAGCACCATCATCCATTGATTGAGCAGAGGCACCGACAGTTACATCAACATCAATGAGGGTTGTAACAGGTAGAGAGATGGCACTGGCTGAATGTTCATGAGCAGGTGAAGATGTGGGAGGGGGCCAACAACAACCGCTACATAAGAGACATCAACCCTGTTAACTGGAAGAACACACCTGTGCAGAGAGATGTTGGATGCAACCTGCTAAGAGTTGGACATCGATACTTGATTCTGTGATAGTATTTTTAGTGTCGATTGTGCATAGGAAGCCTCTTTGTAAGTCGTGAAAGACTCCTTTCAGCTCACCTTCTAAATTGAACACCTCAATGTCTTCTTGTTCAGATTATTGAGCCCAACATCTAACATCAAAAATAAACTCTGAAACTTTTTAGTGATTGTTACACTAAAAACAGACAAAATTTTTCAAACCCCTCTACTTACTCTATTCCAAAAAGAGATGAAACATATAGAAAAATCAAGCTCAAAAATTCACATAACTAATTTTCTTTAGCTAATTTTAAAAGCCTATTTGTCATACATCTCTACTACTAATGTCCCCGCAACATAGACATCATACATTACAATATTGAAGACAAATGTTTAAGTTATCCTTACTAATAACTTATTCGATGGATGGGTCCTACGAATGAGACAAAAGAAAGAGCCATCGCCATCACCCCCGTGGCTTGCATATTCGGATGTATTGAAGAAATTATGGATGGGCCGGGGGTCCCTTAGAACATCTATCTAATTTTAGTTCGTCCAATCAATATCTACATAGTCGCATCATTATGTAGTTGAAGTTAGAGATTCGGATAAACGTGAAGTCTTTTATTGATAAATCATCTAAATTATACTTTCATCGTTGATGGATGGGTACCCACTGCCGCCAAATTAATTCGGCGTCGCCACTCATTCCCCAAGTGGGAGAAAGAGAGAGAGAAAATAAATAAATAAAACAAATTACTGTCCTATAGAAGGAAGGTTGTTCGTTTCTTATTGAAAACGTGTACCCATCACAATTAATAATTAATGTATATACGTAAATATAATGTACGTTTGATATGGACTGCATTCAGCAGGTCTGTGAAGTTTATTAAATAATTATTTAAATATGAGAGATTATATGTCTTTTTATAATTAAATTTTGAATAAACATAGTTATCTAATTAAATAAATAATTAATTATATAATGACATATAAATGAATATTAAATATATAAGTATTGATTTATTTTAATTTTTAATTAATTTAAATATATTTGATTTAAATATTTCAAAAAAGTGTCTTCCAAATAATTTAAATGTTTAAAAATGATATGGAGAAATCATAATCTATTAAAAGATATATTTTATATAATG
This sequence comes from Torreya grandis, assembly GCA_037957365.1. Lineage (NCBI taxonomy): Eukaryota > Viridiplantae > Streptophyta > Pinopsida > Cupressales > Taxaceae > Torreya > Torreya grandis. Next base: position 102,867 of record JARHVA010008198.1, on the reverse strand, counting down.
ATGTGATGTTTACGAGACTAACATTGTAAAAGATATGATAAAAAAAAATAAGGGCCGTGTAGTAGTACATCACAAAGAATATAAAAAAGAATTAAATCTAAAATGAGTATTTGTGAAAAGCAATAATTTAACATAATCGAATATTATGAAGAAGATTAAAAAGAGGAAGATTATGTGTAATGAGATGAACCTTGTTGCTCTAGAAAAAATAATTTGATAGTTAAAATCATGAAGACATATATGACGGGTGTGAGACCATATGAATCGTTAAATCATAACATCTCGTTGTTCTATCATATAAGTTTGGAATATGGTGAAGGGGCCTCTTCCTAATAATGATCAAAGACAAATAGAAGAAAAATATAATTAACACAAGTCCCCTTACAAACTTATATCTAAAAAGTAGTTGGTAAAAATCAAACATCTCCCCAAAAAAAGAGCACTAAACATCCCTAGTCTTCATAAATCATAAATATTTGAAGACTTTAAATATATTTTTATATACTCCACAAAAATTACTTTCACGCCTTTTCATTGAAATTAACATTAAAGACTTAAATCAAAACCATTTAAAATTATATATAAATTGTGATAAGCATAAGGGTTTTATGGAGTGGACTATTGTTACCACTTGAAATATTTATACCGATAAGCATAATATACAATAGGATGAACTTATTTTGTTTGTATGTCATCAACAATTAGGGTTTATTTTGGTGAATAGAAAGACAATCGAGTCTCTTTATTGTTATCACGTGGGTGTTGTTAATGGTGCCATGTGGATATGATTTGTTTTGGTAAATATGCTTGTGAACATGATATGTGTGGGTAAATATGAAATATTACGATCTTAAATCTCATTAATAAGATTTGTTAGATACTACTCCACCTTTAACAAGGCTCACATGGAATTAATGTTTATTTTAATATTTAAAGCTTAACATGATGAATTTTTTATAGGAATGGATGGTGTAATTTTATACCCAATTTTACAATTTAGGAACATGAGGATCATCTACTAATTTCATTAATGGTGGAGTTTTTAGGAGGACGAGCTTTTTTTTAGATTTGTAGATTGAAATCGACAGTGATTTATGTTTCATCGCAACATATAGCAAAGAGGTTGTTACCCAAAGTCTGTCGGTTCAATCTAATTTGAGCAAAAAGTCTATATGTTTATTCTCCAATGCCCAATTGCATGGGTCTTATATGTGATAGCCAAAGGGTTCAAGATAATTGAAGGTTCATAGGCCCATGAAATTTTCTTTGCAAATAGAGAATTGGTTGTTTGTAGATCTCAATTTTTTTAGTTGCACCTCTATTTTTGTTGTATTCACTCCCCTATTGATAATTTCACACCATTTATGCATGTGTACTTCTCTATCTGCAGGTTATTATTGATTTGGAGTAGTGGGTTTTAGTTGGCTTATCGTGTTATAGTGCTTATTGCTTATAAATTCTTTCTTGAACAAAAATTTTGAATTTTTTGTTTTGATTATTTTCAAGAATTAGTTAGTTTATAAAGTATCTTAGCTTTCCCTACTGAAACATTTTGAAAAGATTGGGGCTTCAATTTTACACATGGTTTGACAAAAATGTTTGATGTTGTTGGTTTATTTATAACACTATGTAAAATGGATAAGCACATGTTTTTTTTCTAAATTTTGGTATATCTTACAATAATGGGTCTTTTTTGAAACTGCCTGAAAATGATTGATTTTGATTGTTTAATGAACTTTATGGGTTGTAAGCATTGTGTTCATTCTGTAATTGTTTACATATTTAATGGGATTTGGATGTTTGTATAATTTATTTTATTTTTACATTCTGTCATAGGAAATGTAACGCAGTATAACCCTAAAATGGTGCACAAACCTTTGTTATTTTATTAAGATTTTGTTTGAGACTTGTAATTCATCTCATCAATTTTTTCAACATCTCAAAAAAATATAAGTAAAATATATTGTAAGTTGAATAGTTAGTGTATACACACAATATTTTTAAACTTTATCATTTACAAACACTTTCTCTTTTGCAGCAATTTCTCGAGTTTCAATCTCTTTGAGTGCATGCCTTAAATGGTGCACTGGAAAAGGGATGGGTAGACCATTGGTGCTTCGTAGGTTTTTTTGTAAATCTATCATTCCTATATCCACTATAAAATCCTTCTTACTTGATCTCGTAAGAAATCTTCCTTCTAAATAGCCCCTAACTAAACCAAGACATATCTTTTCTGACTATATCAACCCGAGTCAATGTAGTATTTTGCTTCCCACCAAAATTAAAATTAGGCCGGTCTAGGTTGATGTAGTTCTAAAAGTCACAATGCATGCTTCACAACTAGGTCAGCACAGGTTGACTTATGTTGAGGGTAAATAATCACTTTATAACTACATCAAGGTAGGTTGATATTATCAGCTAGAATTCTGGAAGGGTTTAGGGTCAACTCACCTCTATAAATATAAGTATCATTTCAATCCAATAGAGAGGAACATTAATTTTCACACCATTATTTATTGTAATTCTGATTTTAGTCTACATTTGGGAGAAGTCATTGCTTAGATATTATATTAGTTGGAAAATAGCTTGTTTTGTGGAGTCTTGGATGCAAATAGAAGAAATCTTTTAGCCTAGAGCTGATTTCAACCATTGTTATCCTTACAACTACAACAACCTCTTGTATATCACCATTGGCCAAGGGATATATTAAGGCTCGACAGATTCTATTCAAGGTAAGTATTTCTAACCTTAGCTATTTCATTTAGTATATAGGCATTGCATAATCAATAGTTTTAAATGTATAACTCCTTATTAGGATCTCCTCTACACTAACTTAGTATGGCTATAGGGTTATCCAAACTTGCCATCTTCCACCCCAGGTAACCTAGGCCTCCATTTGCCTACCATGGTTCCTTAGACATTTTAGTGATGTTTTAACCATCCCCATTTTATTTGTGTTTAAAGCTTTGGTAACACTAGATTAGATTAATTGCATTTATTGTTAAGAGACCTAGTTAGGGTTATTGCATTGTATTGATTACCTAGAAGCTTTGGAATCCTCTCCATTGATGTGGTTTGATAAGTAATCCTCTAGCTAGGTTTAGTGGATCTAATTGGTCTTGCCCTAATATAACTAATTATCTAATAGGCTTTAGTTGATTTACCTTCTCTAAATCCAGAACTATTAGGTAGGATAAGTTGAAGGTCTATCTTAATTTATTACATACATTCTACTTAACCCAACATGAACTAACCATTACTTTTTCCTCATTCAAAAAACTATATCGGTGCAAGTCAAAACTATTTTATTTTAAAATGTTTTTTAATAGACCATATCAATGTAGGTCGATCTAGTCTAACTTTGGTCTATCCGCAAGAAAAATTACATCGACACAAGCTAATACAATTTTAATTTTTTGTATATTTCTCAATTGGTTACATCGATGCATGTCAATATAGTTTAATATTATACATTTCTATATTAACTAACTATATCATCCAGGCATGATCTAGTTATATCCTTTTGATTTGTTTTATGTATTTTCTAAATTTCATGTAAACTACATCGACCCAAGTCAATCCAGTTTAAATTGTTGTGTATTCTTAAAGAAATTACATTGACCTAGGTTGATCCAGTCTAATTAATTTTGTTTTTTCCAGGCAACTACATCGACATAGGTCGATATAATGTTAATTATATGTTTTTCTAGTAGGCTACCCTGACACAGGGTAATCTAGTTTTCACACTCAAATTTGTATTATCTTCACTCATCCAATTGCATCAGCCCATGCCAATCTAGCTCTATCTTCTAATTATTTTTCTACCAACTATATCAACCCATTCAAATATAGTTTTATTTTTATTTATAGTCAATTTCATTGATCGAATTAGTTTGTATATGTACTTCAAAATTTTACATTCTATCAAAAAAAATTCTTAACAGAAAATTATATCGACCCAAGATGATATAGCTATAAAATTATTCTCTTTCCTGTTAAAACTGCATCAAACCTTGTTGATATTATTATATTTTTGTATTTCATGTTAGTCAACTACATCAACTCAATCCGATCTAATTTACTCAACCTATATTTAGTTATTTTTGCACAAATTACATCAACCTGGGTTGATATAGTTATGTATGGTCTAAAAAACTATATTGGTTTGCATTGATCTAGTTATGTATGTTTTCATTTTCTGCATAAATAAGGCAAAGTAACTTTTATTTTTAGTAATTAATCAAACACTTACTTTCAAGTTGAATGCCTATTTATTTCTATCCAATAAAATCTACAAATTGATTTTTGATGTTGATTTTTTCATTTTTCTCCTTAATTAGGTTTCCCTAAAAATTGTGTGCCAAGAGTTTTCAAACTAATTAGCTATTGTCGTGAAGGGTTATGCGATGTTTTATTTACAATCCTTGTCTATTTTTTATAGAGATCATAGTGTGAGGGGATTGCCCCAATACTCATATCCATAGTATAGAGATAAACACATATTTTACTTTTTATGTACCTCACAATATTTAATAAGCACATAGGATTCTCTTTTTTCTTTGAACCTTAGGAAGACAACTATCTGTCTGATTCTATAGTGCACCAATTAACGGTTAGCACTAGGAAGTTCCTCTCAGCTTATCCTTGAAACTAGGTTTACTAGTATATGGGAATAATACTTCCTCCATAGTCAGTGCTCTGAAATATTAGGCCAACATTATCCACCATACAAGTAAGTATCTTTAAGATCCTAAAAATTAGTCACATACTTTTAGAACATCAACATGATCTTAATTTTGGATAAATAGTTAGCAAAAAAATCAGTTAAAATTTTGATTTTCTACTTATTACTATATTTTATATTGTAGACTGTATCAGCCAATGTCAATATAGTTTTATGTTGTGTGTTCCAATTACATTGGCCAATGCCAATATAGTTATTTGTGTGTGAACAGACTATATTGACCAGGTTTGATATAGCCTTCTGATTTTAATTTTCATCTTCTTATCAGACTTCATCGACCATTCTCGATACATTTTTTTAATGTTACCTTTTTACCCATGAAACTAAATTGACCAGGCTCAGTAGAGTTCATTTATTGTTTATGTTAAAAATTTTCAGACTTGACTATATCGACTAGGCTTGATACAGTTTGTTTTTTCACATTTTGTCTATTTAACTACATCAACCCTAGATGACCTAGTCTATTTTTCCAACCACCATTTGTGACATCTTTTTCTTACACTACATTGGCTCTACCTAATATAGTTTAGTAACATTTTTATGTCCAAAACTACTATATCGTGTTAGCCTGATAACATTTATTTTATGTAATTCATCGCATATTTTAACAATTATACAATTTAATTAGCATTATGAAATAACTTATTATAATTTTATTTGATAGTCTTAACCCATTCAAATTTTACATGGGTTGTTCTTTCTTACCTACTTTACCCACAAATGAAGACCACATTTCATGGGGAAACTACTCCCAACAACCATCTAGATCTATCAATTGTAACATGGTGTAAATCACTCAAAGTGGTGACCTAGATGATTCACATATCTTCAAAAACTTGGATGATAATACGATTTATACCCCTAACATGAATGGTATTCTATCCAAAATTCCTTACTTCATCATTGGATAAATATATACTAACCTTAAAAATTCCCCTCTATGGAATCCTCATACAAGAAAATTCCCACTGCACTAGGTGGTACCAACTTTAAAAAATGGTCTTATAAGATTCCCACTCCTAGGATTAGTGAATATAAGACACAAAACTAAAGCACATATACTTAAGTGAGAATCATCCCATGCTTTTTAAACACTCACAACACAATGACAGAGGTGACTTGATTAACAAGTAATGATGTAATCACTCACAAGGTATTCGATCTATGAGATCAAAATATGGTAAGAATCTCTTGTTCACCACTTATGAACTAAGCTATATATTCACCTACCCAAACCTCGTATACAAACATCACCATCTAGATACTCAATAAACCACCCCTTTAACAAATTTAAGAGGGTATGAATGCTCCTAAAATACACACTCAATATTCCACACAACATTTCATGAATGTCTCATACTTACAATAGTCACCAAGCCATACAGACGGATCTACCAAGTCTCAAAACTCCAAAATACCAGTGCAATACTTCATGTCACTAGGTTCATAGTGGTGAACAAAAGGGCATGAAAATGTTAATGGACTCATTAGGTCCTAGAGTTCGAGCCACAACTCTGATACCACATGTATTGGAATATTCTCATTCACCATTCTAATTATAATTATTATCTCCAAAACACCTTGTGTTTTCATCTCTCTAAGTCTTTACCACACATTCATTATATTTGGTGAATGAGTCAATATAATTGATATTCCTCCAAAATACATTTTATTTTGAATTAGCCAAAGTGGATTATGTGTCCTATGGGTATATCACATCTGTATATATAATGTGGAATTAAATAGTTTACTATGGAGCTAAAGTGTTATCCTTTTTAACAATTGGAATTTAAAATAAAGTGTTGATATATATATATATATATATATATATATATATATATATATATATATATATATATATATATATATATAACAGGGAACAGGAACTTAACTACATGAATCTCTATTTCCCTCTCATGTAAATTAGATCACAACATACTAAGATGCATTCTGTTGCATATTAATAACAAATTGTTGCATATTAATAAAATTCACTGCATATCCAACCAAGTAATTGTATGCTTATGGTAAGTCATTGCATACTTTCTAAGTCATATAATTAATTTTATAGATTATATTTCCTAATTGGATACCACTCTCAGATTAATTTTTTAAGTGGTCTAAAACCCAATGATTTATACTTTATTTATTTAGATCTATATATTTGAAAGAGGCGTCTAGATAAAACCACATAAATATACAGGTTTGTGTTTACAGTTTACAATATATATATATATATATATATATATATATATATATATATATATATATATATATATATATATATATGTATGTATGTATGTATGTATGTATGTATGTATGTATGTATGTATGTATGTATGTATGTATATGCTCACACAAGGCATTAGTAGATAAAATATGGTTTGATGCTCAACAAGATATGTATCAAATAAACTGAGAGTCTAAAGTGCAAATTGCCATACTCTAATTTTAATGCCCTAGCACCTTTTTTTCTATCTACTGTGGACAATAAATATAATTTCAACTATCGTATATTTATAGCAAAGACTTTAAGGAGAATGTGTGTGTGTGTGTGTGTGTGTGTGTGTGTGTGTGTGTGTGTGTGTGTGTGTGTGTGTGTGTGTGTGTGTGTGCAAGGCATTAGTAGACTGCTCAACAAGACAAGTAATCAAATAAATTGAGAGTCTAAAGTGCAAATTGACATATTATATTTTAATGCCCTAGCACCTTTTTTTCTATCTAGTGTGGAAAATAGATATAATTTCAATTGTTGTATATTTATAGCAATGACTTTGAGGAAATATAAATGTATATACATATAATGAGTTTAATTATATTTTAATCCCTCTATATATATTATACCATTCAGAAAGCATGTAAAGAATTGTAATGCATCGCCTACCTGGCAAGATGCTTTGTTGCCACTATGCCTTTTCCCTTTTACCTGTGTTATGCCTTTTTTTTATTTTCCTTCTCTAAATTCTCCTCCATTTTCCTTATCTGATATCCTTCAAATAGAATAAGGGTTTAGTCTTTTAAGAGATTTTCTTTTGGTTTAGATTTTTGTTTTTCTTTGTTTTTCATGGTTTTTGTTATTATTTTATTGTATTCTTTTTTTTTAATTTTCCTAATGTTAGACCATTCTTTTCTTTTTTTATTTTTCTTTGTTTTTTCTTCTCAATGGAAATTTTCTAAATTTTATTTATCTTTAACATTATTTACCAAAAATATGTGATTTACTAAATTAATTAACATCTCGAATGCCATAGCAATTTAATGATGATTTCATAAATTAATAATATGTATTTAAATTAGCTAAGCAAATCACATTTATACTTAACATTTAATGACCACACACGTCAATTATGCAATACAAGTTTCATAAATCATTTAACCTATGCTTAAAAAATTATGGAAAACAACTACCTAATGCATTCAACAATAAACACACTATGTTACCCATTTCATTATGCGTTCTAACATGTGCTAAATACTATGGTGTGTGCAGGGTTCTAGCCAGTTTCTCTATCATCTTCTGACATCTTCATCTACATCACCCTCTTCGATGATGCTCTCCCTCTGGCATGCTCTAAAGGATGAGTTCTCCTACATCAACCTCACAACAAGTAGGTAATTAAACTATATCAACATGATATACATACAATATAAAATATAACTGAAATAATACATCAACATGTTCGTAATGTAAACACATACACTAAAACTAACTCATAGTAATGTAAACATGTAACCTAGCAATATCTTACTTCCCTATAATAACATATGTCTCAAAGCTTAGTTAAAAATGACCTAAATCATATTTTTCCACTATAAATATCCATGGATAATCATATAGTTTGTTTGGCAAAGAATCAAGATGTAACACCCCCCTCCTAATAATCAAAATCCACCTATTGATACAACTCAACTTCTAGCACAAATGATTCAACAAATGAATTTTATGCAAACAACTAACAACTCCCAAATGCTCCAAATGCAAAATAATATCTTGCAAATGGCTAGTCAACCTCCCATCATCTTGCCTCAACATAATCATAATTTTGTTTCCCCTCCCCTTCGAGATGCCAATGGGAACATCATTCCTCAACCTATTATGCACAACAAAATGCTTAACATTTTCAAAATGAACATTTAGATCATGTTATTGTATCCATTGACATTAGAAACATTTCTCTGGCTATTACATATGATAGGACTATGACTATTTTCCTTAAATATTTTGGTAATCTTTATAAGGAATGGGTTCAAACTAATACATTTTCTACTACTAAATTTCTAGTCAAAAACATTATAGGAGATGCTTTGGAATGGTATAATCAACTCCCTCAACATTTTATTTTATAGCTAAAATATTTATTCAATGCTCAAGTTAAGCAATTTAAATACATTGTTCTTCTTACATAAATGATAAGCAACTACTTAATGAATCCACTCATACCTTTATCAAAGAATGGAAATTGTTAGATTATAAAGAAAATCATAACATGACTGATGATAATCTCTTTAAAATATTTATCATTGCTTTAAAATTTTATCTTCAATACAAGGTTCAAATTTTCTCTTCCCAAACTTTAGAAGATGCTTTTGATCAAACCAAACAAAAAGATTTCCTTGTGACTCAATTTAAACCTTATCATAGTCTCATCAAGGATTATTTTCAAACTTTAACTAATGCAATAAACATTACCAATTATAACTATAAGCATTATCAAACCAAAATAGGAGCAAGCCCATAAGATATTTAAAATCCTTCCCATCTACCCTTGAACATGTCAAAAATGAAGAATTTATTACCTCTATATAAACCTTTCATTAACACTACCACTGATCCTCCCTCATGATATGATCATATTTTTTTTAGTTCTATGTTGATATTGGTCACTCTCTCAAAACATATCGTGCTCTCACAAAGTTTTAAATTTCCTTCATCTTAGGAGGTGACTTCGATCATAATGCTATGATCAAGGCTCATCATGATAAATACCTTAAATATTCTCAAAATATTTTTTTTCATAAATCTACCAATCAATAATTTCAAAAATATTCTTTTGATCCCAATACACAACATCTAAATGAAAATGTTTGTGCTTGATGCTAACTATGACTAATATTATACTAATTCTTAGTATATTATCACCATAAACCTGCTCACAAATATCCTATGACCAAACCTAATAAGTCCTCCACCAAGGAAAAACTTCTAAAAGATACTGCAAATACTCTTATATTATCTTCATAACCACCCAATAGTGATGAGCCATTCCCACATGTGGAAGCTCAACCTAGTTCCACTATTCCTACAAAGTTCACCATTTATAGTCAACTTAAGCCTCGTGCTAACTCCTCTTCCAAAACTCATTGCAATTTTTTGGATGAACTTAACTTTATAACTTAAAAAATTCCACTCATGGAATTAGTCTGAACATCCCTTATCATCATAAGTTACTCATGCAATAACTACAAGACATCGAATAACCCCCATCTAATGATCCTGAGATACCTATGCTACCTTTTGAAGGTCCTCCATCCATAGAAGTTCGCACTATAAAACAATCTCTTCTTATACAAAATCCACCATAGAATTTCCTAAAGATTATATGATTAATGATGAAATTATTTTTTGAGTCGATGATTTACCACTCTTTATCAAAATTGGAATCAACAATACATTAATCATAAAATTCCTAGTTGATGAAGGTTCAAGCATTAATGTTATCTCTTTGGTTCATCCAAAAATGGGATACTCCAAAAAAAACCTTAAACAAACTCACCTTACTTATCATGGATTTTATAAAACCAAATAAAAGCCACTTGGTTGTATTTGGCTTCCCCTCACAATTGGACCCAAAATATTAAACCAAACTCAAGGTCCTTGATCTTCCTTTATCTTATATTATGATTTTTCTATGTCCATGGACTCATCGTATGATAGATGTTACATCCTCTAATAGCCAATGTATCAAATTTATCCATAATGGAAAATATTATAAACATGAAGTAGACCCAAACCCTTAAATCATCCAACTCCCAAATCCTAAATCTCAATATTGCATTCATACGATTGCTTATATTAATACTCCTTTATTGCCTAATTCATCAACATGCATTGATTTACATGTCACTCTTGCATATTTTGACAATGATGAACCTAGTGAATTATAAACCATTTATAATACCACTCAATTACCTCCCTAAATAGCAAAATGGCTTCCTTCTTCTCTGCTTCTATGAGATCGTACCATTCTATTAATCAATGATATCTCTAATAGTCCTCCCCCATGCAATGCATATGAAGCCTCTTACATAGAATGTGACTTGGCTTGTAATGAAAATGGTGTAGCCAAAATTTTTAATAACCTTTAGTCATGTCTCCTCATAATTTCACTAATATAGGTATATCTACCATTGATATCCCTACTGAAACTAATACATGTACTATTTTTGCCTATTATGATGATGCTTACATTATGTCCTCAGCCCAGTCAAAAGATTTGGATGTAATGCATTATCAAAATACCTTAGCTGAAATACATGCCTTCAACTATGATATTCATGTTATTCATATATAATTTGATATGGAATCTGAGCCTGAAGGTTATATCCCTCCTACTAATCCACCATTAGAAGATACCTCATGGGTTATCGAGGAACTATTTAAACCTACACTTTTATTGATATTGATAAACCTGATACTATTTAATCCATTCCTTTAGTTCCATACCACTTCCATAATGGAAATTCCATGCTCATCAAAGAAACTATTGCATTCAATTATGGTACCATGGACATTCCTCTACCTATTCTTGTTTCTAAATAACTTCATCCTAAAGAACATGATAATTATAGTCTCTTTTTTCTACAAATACCATGAAGCATTTGCTTGGTCCTATAAATACATACCTGGTATCACTCCTAGTATTGTTTTTCATATCATCATCACCTATCCTAATGTAAAACCCATGCATAAAAAGCAACATAAATTTCCTCCTGATATTTCTACCCTGCGTCAAATAAATCATCAAGCTTTTGCATACTAAGTTCATCAAACCCATAGATTACTCAGAATGGGTTTCCAACATTGTTCTTATTTACATAAAATTCGCTATGGTCATTTGTATATATATATATTTTCGTAATCTCAACTTAGCATGACCCAAAGATAACTTTCGTTTACCATCAATCAATGCCATTATTGATTCTACAACTGGCTATGAAATGTTACTCTCATGGATGGTTTTTTGGGATATAATGAGACTCATATCACTCTCAAATATCAACATAAAACTACTTTCACCATTGAATGGGGCATTTATTATTATGTTAAAATTCCCTTTCGCCTCAAAAATGTTAGAGCTTCCTATCAATTTGCAATGACCCATATTTTTCACAACCTCATTCATAAAATAGTTGAAACTTATGTGGATGATATTATTGCCAAATATAAGGGTCATTAAAATCATCTTCATGATCTTGCTATTATCTTCGATGGACTCATCAAATACAATGTTAGACATAATCCTCATAAATGTGTTTTTGATGTTACTTATGGTAAACTCTTAGGATTTTTAGTCTCCCTCATAAGGATTGATGTAGATCCTACTAAAATAAAATTTATAGTCAACATGTCTGTCCATATTTTTATCCCATATATACAAACATATCTTGGTAAAGTTGGGGAAATTCAGAGATTTGTTCCTAAGATGGCTTACCACATCTATTCAATAAACTCACTCCTTAAGAAGGGTATTGCTCTTTAATGGACTTACGCATGACAAAAAAATTGATAACATGAAGGAATCACTACTTCATCCTCCTACTCTTTGACACCTTCTAGTGATCACCCCCTCATATTGTATACTTCATCTACCCCCATACCTGTTGGGGTAATGTTTTCACAACAAGATGAAACAAACTGAGAATATACCATATATTACATTATTTGGGATTTAATAGATTATGAAACACATTATACAAAAACCAAATGTGAATGCCTCACTATCTATTTCACTACCAAAAAGCTTTGACATTATATGCTCTACCAAACTACTTATGTCATTTAACATTCTGATATACTTCACCATTTATTTTCTAAAGCTTTCTTACATGGAAAAAGAACTGAAAAATAGATGGTTCTCTTAATGGAATTTGACTTAAGAATTATTAAACAAAAGTCAATTAAATACCAAGTGATTATCGATCAACTTATCGCTACTCCTATCCCAAATACTAATCACCTTCAAGATTCTTGATGAATAAATCATTCATATTGAAGTTCTTAATTAGGCTATTTCACTTAAAGACTACTATCAGAACTTTACCATTGATCTTGAAGCACAAAACCTAGAAAAACATAATAATTATATTTCTAAACCTAAATCCAAATCCGTCATTGAATAAGTAAATGAAATTATAATTGATTTGCATGAATAAACTTGGACACTTCATTTTGATGTTACTAAATGCCTTAAGGGAGACAGGGAAGGTTATGTCTTAATCGATCTTCATGAAAAAATCATATCTCTAGCTTTTAGATTAAACTTTGAGGTCACTTATAAGATGGAGAAATATGAAGCCCTTGTTTTATAGATATGAACAACCATTGATTTAGACATCCCATTTTTATATGCTCTAGGATATTCACATCTCATATGTCATCAAGTTAGTGGTGATTACCAGTGCAAAATGAGAATATTATCACATATCATCAACTCACAACTAATCTTGCCAAATAATTCAAATCATTTACCCTTGAAGAAATCCCAGGAGAACATAATGTTATAACCAATTCTCTTACTTCATCAGCCTCTCTCTTTCACCCTCATAAAACACTTCATGATTCACAATTTCTCATTCATATGAAGAAATCACCATCCAATTTATAGTCCAAGAATGATTCCCTTATTTACCACATTGAGGCTATCATTACTCACCAAAGTTTGTGGTACAAACACATCATATTATTCATCAAGCACCATATTTATCCTCTCGAGGTTGATTCACGTGAAAAGACCTAAATTTTCAAATGGAATCCACCAATATAATCCTTAACAATTTTTTTGTAAAAACGTATTTGAGATTCTCACTTTAACTGGCACCAAAAAGCTTTATCCTACACTTTGGGCTTATCACACTAGCACTCGTACTACCACTAGGGCAACTCCCTTTTCATTAGTATATGGTTCTGAAGCCATCTTACCACTATAATTTGAGTTACCTTCCTTACATATTTCTATTCATGGCATCATTCATGATGAATAATTTTGTGAATCCCATCTTCATGCATTAGACTTCCTTAATGAGTGACATATGGGTACATTGCAACATAACCACCAATACAAATCTCACAGTGGTAAACAATATTAAAAAAAGGTCAAAGTCTAAACTTTCAATTTTGTTGACTTAGTGCTCAAATTATATTACACCCATGATAAATAAAGCAAGTACACCTAAAATTTGTGGGGTTATTATCTAGTCAAAGACATTCTTTGACCTAGTACATACATATTACAAACTAATAAAGGATATATCTTAAAAGAATTGATCAATACTTGGTTTCTAAAGAAATATTTTGATTAATTACATGTTACATTATTTCTCTTATAGTATTCTTTATTTACATGTTGGTATTTAGTTTCATATATACTCTGGAACTAACATTTCTTGTAGGCATTACTCAGACTTTCTATTGTGCAATGTAACATTAGTTTTGTTGTCCCCCAAAAATATCAGTCATTTTTGGGACAAAATTTGAACTATTTTGGTCTTACAGACTAAAATTGTCTCTTCCCTTTCTGAAATTTGTCCTGGGCATTCAAATTCCTCAGTTTTCAAGCTTCTTAGAAATCTACAGACTCTACAGGCTAGAATCTACGAACTTTGCAGGCCAAGTTCAATGGGCTGCACAGGTTCTACAGGTGGGTTCAACCAAAAGAATCAATTTATAACACTTGGTTATTTTTAGGATTGGTTCAGTGCCTTGGTTCAATCAAAAATCTCCATCGGCAAGCATCTAAGCAAAGAAGGCTTGAACTGTTGAACCATTGAACCACTTTGGTTCAAAGGTTCAACGAGTTCAAAGTTCAACCAATCGATTCAACGCTTTGTTTCACTCGAGTGGTTCATCTGCTTTGTTTCAATGCTTTGGTTCATCCTTTGGTTCAATCAAATGGTTCGTCAGTCGGTTCAAGGCTTCGTTTGAACCATTGAACCAAAACTTGGTTCAACGGTTGGTTCAAACAAATGGTTCAAAGGCTTGGTTCATTCAATTGGTTCATTGGATTGAACCATCGACTTGTACCATTTTGGTTCAAATCTTGGTTCATCGTCTTGGTTCAACATTTGGTTCAACCAAGAGGTTCATCGCCTTGGTTCAATGAAGTGGTTCAATGGAGCGGTTCATCGACTTGGTTTAATGGAGCAGTTCAATGTTTGGTTCAATCAAACGGTTCAACCAAGTGGTTCACTCAGATGGTTCAAAGGAGCAGTTAAAATGCAAAAGTTCAAAGAAGCCTCCTGAAGGACAAGTGCCCTTGCAGAGGGCACTTGGTCGACAAAAATACCCTTCGAAAGGGTCATTTTCAAAGAAGGTCGCAAAGGTAATTCTTTCAGATTTTTGTTTAAGGAATTCAAAAAAGACTAAGGAAAGAAGCAATTCTTTCAGACTTTTTGTTCGAAGGAATTCCTTCGGACAAAAAGTCTGAAAGAATTCAAGAAACAGGCTGCGGGAAGAAATATCGAAGTATTTTTTGAAGGCAAAGTGATTGGAACATTTTTCGCAAACTTTTTGTCTACGAGAAATTGTCCACAGACTTTTTGTCCGCGGGAATTTGTCTGGGGAAAATGCCCGTGGAAACAGTCTACAAGAAATCTGTGAAAGGCAGCCGAAAGACCCCGAAGGGCAGGTGCCCTTGCGGGGGACTCTTGGCTACCAAATATAAGGACACTTCCTTGAAGTTGAAGGGTCACCTTCCCTTCGAGAAGATGTAAAACAAGAAGCACGAAGGCCATTCGAAGACCGCCCGAAGGGCAGATACCTTGCGGGGGACTCTTCTCGACCCAAAGCAGATCATTTCTTAAGGCCCAAAAGGGCAGGTTCTTTTTGGGAAAGTGCCAAACAAAAAAGCCAAAGAAGAACCAAAGGGGTGACGTGCTTGAAGACGTCAAATTCAAGATAGTGAACTAGTTATTGAAAATATAGTGACGGGTGCGCGAACGTCAATTTCAAAGCTCATAAAATAGCCGTTGATCCTTGTAATCTACAGACCCGAATGCATTCACAGGCTTTAAGGCCAGGACCAGTAGGAAGCGAGGAAGGAACATAATAACAAATTAAATCTAGGACCCAATTCACTTAACCAGAAAAGGAGGAATGATGAAAGAAGGATCAGATTGCCAGGTGGACATTGAAAGTTGCAAACTTTCAATAGCGTGACTTGTTTCTCTGCATTGAGAAAAGCAAATGGGTAAACATCCCTAAGTTCCAGCTTGTCTTCTTAACAAATTTCAACACAACATGATGTGTTACTATTCCTGAGTCCTTCTTGAAGTGGATATATAAGGGACTCTCTTTCATTGTAAATGGATCTCTTTTTGACAATCAGAATGAAACTCTGCCCAAATTGAAAGGCATTTCTGAGACTTTGAGCTCAGATTGTTGATAATATTTTGTTATTGGAATAAGAAAGCAAGTGATTTTTCAAACTTTGTGCTGTGATATCTTTGTTGTTGAGGAAATTGTTCTTATGTCTTTTTCCTTAATATATCTTATGTTCCTTTAATTCAACAAGCAGAATTAGTGACAACAGTCAGGAAGGTGTCCTGAAGAGTCAACTGTGGAGAGACTTTGTGGCCCCATAATTTCATTTAGTGTGTTTTCTTTTCATTTCTGTGTAAAGGACTTTGGGATGACTTTGTGCCCTCATTGTCCTTCGTATCTTACTCTTGAGCAATTCAGGTGGAGACTTTGTGTTGCATCTCGTTTTGCTGGTTACTACATCTTTGGTTACATTTTGCTGTTATTACCAAGAGTACTCTTGTGGCTGGCTAAATAGTACTTCTGAAAGAAGAGGAGTGATGTATGTCATTTCCCTTGAGTTTTTCCTTTGATTCACACACATCATCTCTAAAAAAAGAGAGATGGATGGTTTGTCCTACCCTTGAGTATTATTTTTTGTTTATATATATATATATATATATATATATATATATATATATATATATAGCATACCTATAGAGAACCTCCCCTTGATGAGAGGAGAGATCAGTCCCCTTCTGATGTGGTAAACCTACACATTTGGATGACTAATCTTCCTACTTTGGCTGATCAGACCTATTTTGTTTATCAGTACGCTGATCGACAAAATATTCAACCAACAAGTTTCACTTATATATACACCCCTAATTTTTATTTTTACACATTATCCTTAGTTCTTAGGCTTGGTAATTTTTTTTATTTTTGTCATGTTTAACACCATTTGGTTTTTCAATTTTTTTCAAAACTATTGGTTCCTTTATTATCACTCTTTGGCATAACCTACACCTCTTAGTTTTTTAGTTTGTGAATTACATTGTAAGACCTCAGATAGAACCAAGCCTTCCTAAAAAAAAATCATAAAATTGATTTTATCTTCAACCTTAGCTATGTGTCTTCGTAAAAATATGAGGTAATGGTCGAGAGTTATTTTTTCATATACTCAAAGTATGTCATACTCTTTTGTTATAAAAACTCTAACGATCTATTCTCATGTCTTTATCCACATTCACCATTTCTCATGATGATTATTCATGCCTATCTGTCATTATACCATCCTTGTTAAAAAAAAAATTAACAAAGTGGGGCAACCCAATCATTCTATTCTCAATGTCATAATCTTCCCTTCACCCACATCACTCTAGGCATGGTTAGAGTAGGTTGTTTACCTTAACTCATACTCACCTAGGTGTTTTATTTTATTATTCCCACCCACTTATGTGTGGATATTTTATTTATCTTATTTTAGATATTATGAGATATTACATATTTATCTCTTATATATTATGGGGATAATTTTTAGTTATTTATATCCTTTAGGGATAGTTATCTCTTAGTCCTAGGTTTGATCTCTAGCTTGATCTCTTAATAATGATTGATCATTTAGATTGATCTCTTAGTTAGGATTGGTCTTCCTTGCATATATATGCAAGGCTCTTTCATTGTATTTGAAGAAGCTTTGGAGATATAATATATTTGCCACTCTTTTGTTTTACATATCTATTTGTAAGTCTATGATGTTAAATTACTTTCAAATTATTATTTTTAAGAATGTGATGTTGTACTAACACCATAGATCTTTATGGCTTGGAAAACTCTGATTTTTCATTCCTTTCATGGTAGCAGATTTTAAGGTGTTGTAGACATTCATTTGTAAATTCATTGTAAGGGCATTTTTTTCTGTATATCCAATATTTTGTGTTTGTTACAAGGTTTGACAGGAAGATCTATGTATTTTTTATTACAGGTTTTGGATCATAATGTTTGTAGAAACAATCTAGAAGGAAGGAAGAAGATCTCATTTATTATGCAAATATGTGATTGGGATCGGTAACTTGAAATTGAGTGTTTTTTTTCAATAGTGTATGTTTTTTATACCTGGTCTTGGTGTCAATTATTTTGTAAAACACACTAAATTATAAAGTGACAAATTTTTGGGTGCTCATTATTTTCATCAGGTGATGTTAGATTGTCATGGGGGGATTTGTATGTTTAGGAGGGTTCTTCTTCTTCCTAACTTTCTCATTATTTTTTTGGAAATGGATTCTTGATCCTTAGAGCCCCTCAAAACCTCAAATTACAACACCTGAAATATCAAAATGAAGATACACTTATATCTAAAAGACTTGTAGAGAGTTATGTTTAGTGACTTTCCTCACTTTAAAGATGAGGAAGGTATTGCTTGGATTGCATCCATGTAAGATCAAGCTCATTCTTGATTAACCTCCATGTTTCAAACACTTTACAATCATATGTCACATGTGCCACATCACCTAAGGAAGTTTTAGAATGCTTGATAACCTTATTTGGGAAGGATAATGAATATTTTGAACCCTTTTTTACTCCAGCTCCTTATGGTCTACTTCCTTCTCCTCTTATAAGTGAGGATTTATTTTTTGATGATGACATAGACATCTTTTCTCTCATTAGTGAGGACTTGTATTTTGATGATGGTTTAATTGATGCACCTATTGCTACTCATATAGTTTGAACTCCTCCTATTCATTTAATTGATTGAGAGGACATGATTCTTGAGGATGTGGCACCTCCACCATCATTTTTAGAGATCATGGAAGAGACACCATCATGACATCACGAGGATGAATTTTATTGTGCCACAGTTGTTGTTCGTTCATTACCTACTCTTGTTTGTAAGGATATGTGTTTAGACAGTGATTTTCATGAGGAACCTATTATTATTGCACATTATAATTTGGAGCTTGTTGTTGCTTCTACTACTAATAGTGTTACTTATTCTACAACGGATCCACTTGCTCACATGCTTGGTTTCTTTGATAGATATACTCTTGTTTTTGGGTCTTTCACACTCAACTCTATGGGCTACACTGATAGAGTTATTGACAATGACTTACAGAGTATTATATCTCCTATTAGGCCTATTCTTTGGCAAGGTCACCACAACATTAGTGTTTTTGTAGGTGATGTATCTTTGGGACATCATGATCACATACAATAGTTGGATTTTCTTCCTATGGGGAGAACTCATGGTTTGTGTACATGGGACTCTTTCACCTCATACGAAGATGGCTTCTTACATCATTTCCATCTGCACAAGATATATAGTACTAATATTTGTGTGGGGTGAAGGGAGTTGTCCTTATGGGGGATTCTATATGAAGTCCTTCCTTCTTTTATCTCTTTTTGGGGAGGAGATTTTTCCTATAAGTTTTATCCCTTTCTCCACTTTATGAGAGATTGTTTCATGGATATATTATACATGAGTACCTAATCAAGCCTTGTTATTAGAACTCATATTATGGATATGCCACTTTATTTATGTCTCCTAGCTTCACTTGAGGTGGGTTGTTAGAGTATGTTGTTTACTTTAGCTCATGTTCACCTAGGTGCTTTATTTTATTATTCCCACCCATTTATGTGTGGATATTTCATTTATCCCTATTCCAGGTGCAACACCACCATGGTGTAACCTAGTTGATCACTTATAATTTTATACATCTTCTTGGTCGGAATATGGATGAGGTTGCAAGCCCCCTGTCTACTTCTCTATTTTTCAGTATTCCAAAACTATTGCTACACGACATATATTCTATTCATGTTCTTTTTTTACACTAATTTTTATTATTACTTACATACAAATTATATATGTTGATTACTTTGTGTCATGCTTTTGGTTCAATGTAATGTTCAAATGAAAGATTCAAGGAAATCTCAAGCAAAGACAAGGTGTGTTGTCCACATCACAATATGCATTTTTATTTTCCTTTAAAATAGTAATTTTAGTTTTAATGCATTAATAGATTAAAGGGGTGGAAAATTTAGACACCCATATTTGGTACAAGCACAATTTCACATGTTCTTATAACCACTTTGCATGTATACATCTCTTGACTGAGGATTATATATTTAGTGATATAGCCTCTTATGGATCTCTTAGGTTACATCTTATTTCACTTGATTTACCTACCCCTCAGGCCTATATATTATTTTATTACTCTTCATCCAATGTATGCTAGGGATCCCTACCTATTATTTCATATTAATTATATGTTTTCATCCCCTGAACACCTGCATCCATTTTGGACACTAGTATTGATGTTAGTATCCAACTATGATGCAGATGTCCATGCTTATATTTTTGTCCTTTTTCATATATGTTTCTTTGTGATAAAATTTTAACCCTCTTTTCCCATTCTATTTTTAGTTTTTTGTGTGTCACTAGATCCTAATTCAAAATTAAGAGGTCCCTATATATACAAAGCCTATAGTCTAACTATACCACCTAGTAATTTGATTTGATAATTACCAAATTGGAAAATACTATATATTTTAAGCTATCAAACTACATTACAATATTGAATTGAACATCTGAAGAATTCAAAAGGTCAAATATACTATTGCATTTCTTGTACTAAGGGTTACTAGGAGAAAGAGCATATAGTTACACATTCACATTTTCGCACACATGCCTAGGAGGGAGAATTGCATGCAAGTCTGAGGCCCTATTTGGATTATTGGCAATATAGGGAGCACTAAAAACAAAGGAGGTTGTTAAGGTTAGCTTGACTCATGTGCTAACCCCTTTTTATCAAGTTACATGAGGTCTAATGCAAGAGAACTAGAGTTTTATTTATTGGATGAATTTGGTGCACATACAGTTGTAATTTGAGGCCTAGGGCAGTTATACAGGTGATAACATAGGCTTGATATAAATTTTGATCCATTCTTGGGCATATATTTGATTAGACACCTACATCAGAGGCAAACACCTGTATCGACGTTATTATCCCTATTCGACACGAGTGTATAATGAGCAAAAATAGTCAAAATATAGAACGAATAAGGTCAAAACCTATAATGTAGCCATGTGATGACTCTTGATCAGTGTCATACCTCAGAAAAAAAATATCAAAAAAATATATACTCTCTCTTATCCCTTAACAACCTTATACTTGTATTTTTGCACATGTTAAATTAGGAAAGATTTGTATTATTGATTGTATTTTAGTGTAAATATGAATATTGTTATTCCCTTCAAATAGTTTATCGGTTTGTGTGTTTTCTATGAACATCCCCAAAAACCATAAAACAATATGTATGTATGTATAAATATACATACATACATGTGTGTGTGTGTGTGTGTGTGTGTGTGTGTGTGTGTGTGTGTGTGTGTGTGTGTGTGTGTGTGTGTGTGTGTGTGTGTGTGTGTGTGTGTGTGTGTGTGTGTGTGTGTGCGTGCGTGCGTGCGTGCATGCATGCACCCAATAATGATAGCCTACTGGTGAATGAGTTGAGTGTTAAAAGTGGGAGGTCTTAGGTTCCATTCCCTAGGATGACCACTCTATAGAATCATTCCCACACTAAACTACGATGGATTATTCATGAAAAGTATCTAATGCAATGGACTATCGACTCAGTGTTCAATGTGATAGCGGTCAACATGTGGATTCAAACTTGTGTTCAATGTGGTGAGGTAGGTCCATAATCCATGGCTAGGAATACTATTCATCATTGGTTTGGGCATTTCGGTTATAAAAATGTCTATAGCCATAATTTAGCCAATGAGATGTAGAAGGGTTGGTAAAGTAGGTTGGTTGTACCCAACCCCACCCAGGTTCAAATATCACAAGGTGTATGTAGGTCAAATGTGGGCATTTGAGTTGACTTATTAGTTTTAGTGGTCGGTGGTGGTTTTTTGTGTTGGTTTAATAGTTCTTGGGGACTGTGCCCCCTGATTGTGCCTTAGATCTAGTTTGTAGGTCTGATCAAAAGTGATTTTTTATAAAAAATAAAATTATATATATATATATATATATATATATTTAAAATCAGGACTTACAGAGCATCTTCAAATGTTGTTAGCTTACTTTATTACATATATTATTTATTTCATGGCAAGTTCATTATTCAATACACACTGCCTTCATGAGGTATTTAAAGTGTGATATATGACATAATTTTACATGGTTTATTGATGACAAGCTTTTCTATTACTTAATAGCCTTACTAAGTTGGGGCATCTCTTTGTTCTCCATGAACACTTCAACATGTTGTATTTATCCATAACCTTTCTACCAGGATGAGCTACATATCATAGAAATGTTTTGTTATTAGCTCATATTTTACATTGTGTTTCATTAAAATGTTATTTGCTAACAATGATGTGGATACATATGGTTGACGTAGACTACTCTCATTTACTTTATGCTTATTTCTTACTTTACTATGTGATAAGTTAGGACTTACTTTCTTATTGTGAGTGGCCCTTAGCCTTGTGTGTGGACCATATACATGTTCTTACATGTATTACATCATCATGTAATTTTCATGTGGCCCTAAGCCTTGTGTGTTTATATGACATTCACATGTCCCTTGTATGTGGCTTTTGGGCCTTACGTACGACATTCTATGCAAATTATGTGACATTATATGACATTGCTTCTATGTTTATTGGTTGTTACTATGGTGCCATGATTCATATCATGCATTATTTATACTCTTTATTATTATTTTGGTGCCATGATATATATCATGCACATGTTTTTTTATGCTTCAATGCTATAACTATCTAACATGTGTTTCATATACAATTCAAAATTATATTAAATACTATGTTGCAATCCAGTTTAAATGTTCAAACTACTAGTAAATGATTGTATCTTTCATATATGCTTTATTTTGAGATAACTGACTTGTAGGCTACATCTCTCATCTAAAAATGGGGGCATCACAATGGGCTTGTATTGAGAATTACAGCCTCATGTGCAACAAAAAATTCAAATTTATGATAGTATATTATTTTCAGATTGTAATATGATTCAAATTCATCAGATTATAGGGGCATGTACATTCATTCCTAAAATTAATTCAATATAATTTTACATATACTCAATGCAAATGTATGGGCATGTGAAAAATAATTACAAGTTTCAAACAATTACAAGTTGCACATTTTAAAAGTTACAAGTTCAAATGGCATTCAATATAGTACATGGGGGATGATATTCATTCATGTTCAAGTTACTACATGGCAAGTTCAAAAAGTTTCAAATTTTCAAAGTTTTAAATAAAATATATATTCATAATAGAAGTGTAATTTGTCTTCTTGTTGTAAATGGGTTACATGACCATCTAGTGACACTCAATATCTATGGTTTCACTTCTTCAATATAGTGAGCCACATTTGGTGGCTTTACCTTAAATTATTTTATAGGGTACTCTACACAACCAAATGAAAGTTGGAGCATATAATGCTTTCAACTCAAGGGCTTTCATTGGTTTTCAAATTGAGACTTGATCACTCTCAATTTGCCACAGGTTAACATTGCTTAAAATATTTAAAAAAGGGGGCATGCATTTCTCTATTTATAAGTTACAAAGTAATTAGATTATAGACTCCTTCAGGTGCATACTATCCTTGCTCTCTTCTCAAAATTCAAATTGTAAATTTTAGATTTTCAATTTGTAAATGTGGACAATAACGAATTTTAGTAACATTATTGCACCTTGTACGTTCAGGCTTCACATTAAACTACAAAGTGTGTATACACACTTAGGTTTACATCTACTTTACTCTAGTAATTTAACTTCATTGCATCACTAGAGTAAAGTGGGCGTAAATGTCAACACATAAATTTAATAATTAAGTGTTTGGCAATGTTTAAAATTGGCATCCTTACCCTGCTTAGCCAATTCACCATTTTGCTAATGTATAGTCTATACAAGATCATTAATTATTCTAAAAACTATCTAGAAACCACTTAGAATATCATTCACACATCCTTACTTTGCTTACAGGTTCCTTTCAAACCAATTGTAGTAGTCTTTGTCCTTTTGGGACATGACCACGCTAGGTCAGATAGGGTTTCATTATGGCCTTGTTCCTTACACCATAATGGTAGCTTTTTAAATTTGATACATTATGTTTAATCCCTTATGCACTTTTAGCAAGGTTGGTTATCATAAATATTCAAAGTATTTCCTTATATAAGCACATCAAGGCTTCTCCAAACACATTTATCAATCACTTGGCAATTTGACTATGCATTGGGCAAAAGAGCATTATTTATTCTATTTCAAATTTTGAATAATTATAATAGTCATAGGATAAGTTTGAATATATTTTATTATAGGTAAATGACACACATTATCAAGCATTCAAAACAATGTATCTAGTTATGTTCAAATTGCGAAAGTCAAGATTCACACACTCACTCTAAGACGGAGAACTACATTGTCCAGAGGCCTTTTTGGGCTATAGAGGCAACACTCAGATTATGTGAGGATAGCTTGAATATTACCCTAACCATATTCCCCCTTGTTGAAATTTCATATCCATTATGTTTATTGTGTAGGATCCAAGGTTTGTATTTTATAGGTAATTTACATATAAAATTTGCATGGATAGAAAAATCAGTAAATCCTCACAGATAGACGTATAGACCCAAATCAAAAAATTAATCAAAAAATCAACTAGGATACAACCACATTCAATAGACAAGGCCAAAATGTGTCCTTATCCTCCTAGTGTGGCCTTGTCCTAGAACAATTTTTTTTTTGTGAGTGTGGCATAATTCATAGGTCTTTTCAAGCAATTATCAATCACAATTAGCTTGCACAGTTAGCACAAAATATGTTTGAGGAAGGTTTACAAATCTTGCATAAATTTAATATATTTAGATCATTTAAAATTATTTAAATTATGCATTTTACTTCAAGATTTGTATATTTACTGTATATTAATTTCAATAGTTTAAATATATTTATTTGATTCATTTCAATTCAAAATATATTAAACAATTGTTTACATTGACAATACTCATAGAGGACTCAAAATGTATGTCGTTATCCCATTACCATGTGTGTGTACCAAATCATGTGAATACAAGTATAAATATAACTTTTCTTAGGTCCTCATTTGGTACAAGTACGCAATTAGATTTATCCTTTAGAAACTTTAGTGTTTGAATAAAAATAAGCTATATGTCATTGTGCTCTTTGTTTACGTACATGTTAAGCAATGTGTGCTTGTTGTTAAAATTATCCTAAGGGTTTTGTATATATAGGGTTATCAACTTTTAATTTAGGAACTATTGGAACACACAATCCAACAAGATCAAAAAGTGAAATAAAGTGCCCCAAAGGGTGGTGTGCCCCAAAATTTGAAAGATATATTGGGACACTTTTGGTCAATACAAACATTGTCTATACTTAGCTCTATCCAGGTTACCAACTTTTTTGAAGCCACATAAAAGTTAAAACCAAGAAAACAAAACCCAAGATCTCTTTGACATAGTCGAGAAAGATGAACATAACACTATGCAATCAAAAAAAGTAGACAAGAAGTCACAAGACCAAGATAAATGCACCAATAATTGCCTTATTAACCACCGAGAGCCTAGATATGTAAAGTAACATGAAAAAAATTGTATAAATTTGGCTTATACTAAATTTAGATGTCTAAAATACTAGTGTATTGATCATAGTCGACTTTTACATGCTACTTGTTCTTTCTCATACTTTCCAGAGTGCTCTTTCCTATGGATATTATTCTTTGCTATTCTAGATGATGATATTGATTGATTATGTAGATTGACATTGCTCACTTCATGCATGCTTGATGTTTATGATTATTACATTATATTATCATTGATGTGTGTTATATTATGTTTTCTATGAGTGCATTGATTATGTTTTATCACACCATACATCAATTGTGTCACAATATCCTCTAGTCCATGCAATGGCCATGTCTTGTTCGTGTCGAGATAGAGTCAAGTCAATGTGTGTCATGTATTGAATGTTTGTGTGCTTCATTATCATGATATTGTATGTGTATGTGTGTGTGTGGATAAATATATGATTGTAGATGAGCTTGGTGTTTTTATTTCTATCACACATACTTGTATTATATGTGATGCCATGATTTATATCATGCATTTACTGCATTTATTAATACTACATGTCTTGTTGTTATATTTATTGGAGATGGCACTTGTATGCCCATTGCCTTAGATTACATGTTTTATGTGTACTTGAATAATCAAATATTTCTATGATTACATTTATTATCATGTACATATACACACTTTACATGATTACATTTTCATAAATAACACATGGTGCACATAACTCTTTCTTTTGAAATGATTGAGTCACATGCTTCATCCCTCACCTCAAAATAGGGGCATATAGTCGGTTTGTCTTAGATATTCATGCCATGAAAGATATATAGTTCACATATTGGGCTATATATGTGACTCAAATGGGATAGATTGAGAAGATTGAGGCATATATGAGATATTCTACATATTTGTGAGGAATAGTTGAGATATTCTATGACATTATGAGACATGTTATATGCGTTATATTGAGCAAATTTATAAAATTGATAAAAATTATTAGATTTATCAAAGCGAGAAAATTTTCTAAAAAATTATGGCATTATACATTACTTTGAGGTACACATGGATTAGATTTGAGGCATGCATGTATTAATGGATCTAAAATCAACTTGCAGTAATTGATTCAAAGTTTTAATTGACATAAAAACCTATTAATGGGTTCCACCTTAACATACAAACTTGTTTGGGGGGATCCACCTTTGCATACAAACCTATTTTTGGGTTCCAAAAAAATAATTATGATAGTATTTAGAGTTTTTTAGTTGAGGTTTATGTGGTGCTAAACTTATAACACTTCACTGTCTTCATTATGGGTTTAGAACTTTATACTCTTCAATTCATGGGTTTAGTGGTTACATCCCCTTGGAGCATAATCAACCCATAGCATTCTCCAAATGAGTTCAACAAGTGGTAGTTTGGTTCACATACCTTTAGGTGTATTCATTCCTTAATTTTTCAATTTCAAGTAATTCAAAGATCTATATTATTTTATATTTTCTATCACGAGCTAACATTTATATAGACATGTTTCCTTATAGGCTCTGTATGGAGCAAGTGAGATATTTGGGGCATGCCTAACAACACTAAGCATCATTAATTACATGTATTAAATTTCTTATTTTGTCCTTTTAATATATCATTTTCAATACTAAACAAAGGGGGGGGGGCATTTGTAGACACATAAATTTGGTATTAGACACTTGGCAATATCAAATTTGGTACACTTTGACATACTTAGACTTTTACCTACATGTTTGACTCTTGTGCACACTTTCTCCTATTTGTCTGCTTACCTATTATCTTGGTTAAGCCAACTTACTAGATAGATGTATTAAGGATAACCATAGTTTGTGTAATAACATTCTATAATCCTAAATAAATATTCATTACATCCCAGATCATTGATTTTCACTCTTGGTAAAATACTTACAACAGTCAAAAAGTTATGGTTTACTGCATGTGTCTACCTCTACCAGCAGTGTCCAAGAACCCTCAACAACAACTTTTTAAAATATGACACCTTAATTAGGTCAACTTAGACACATCACATGTGTCAATCATAATGAAAAATATCCAAGTGTGATCTATAAATACAAATCAATCCTAAGGTTATACTTAATTGCTAACTTGGTCACTACTTGGTGATCACATTGAGAAATCCATTAACACTCTCTTAAGATGTTATCATAAAATTGAACACATGCAAAAACCCATCAAAGGATCAACCTTAGAGCCAAAATTGAATACAAACATAGGTCATATTTGCATGTTGTCAAGTGTCAAAAGCTAAACATTACATTGCATTCTAGATTGATCAATGGTTCACACACACACAAACACCTAGGTGGGATAACTACCTATAGTTTGAGCACTTTGTGGAGTATTATAATGTAGGAAACACTAAATCATTGAATGATAAGTGGTTGGGGTTATCCAACCCATATCTCTAACCCCTTTTTCAAAGATCATCTTATGTTAAAAATCCATTTAGAGTTTCAAAGAAAGGATAAGCAAAACAAGGATCAGTGCACATGACTAAGGGCGAGCATGCACAAAAGAGATATCCACAGGTGCAGGTGAAATGGTATGAGGTGTTAAAAAGTTACACAATCAACATGGATAGTACTAGTCACTACAAGGGTTTGAGCTTTACAAAAAATGTTAGCAAAGGGATTGAGCTCCTATTTCCTAATTTGAGTGGTTATAGAGTAGGCATATGCCATTTTTAAGGACTGGAATAAATACAATGAGTAATAGAAAAAAAAATCAGATAAGTGCATCTCTCTTACATTATTTTTTCAATTCTAAACATAGTAAGTATAATACTAATCTATCATTTTACATTCAAATGTGTATGATAAATTCCTTGTTTCAAAGAATATGAATATTCATAATTTTATCTTATTTAGATTACATTCATCACAAATAGACAAAACACAACCCTTGAGAAATATTATTAATTTGATTTCGCATGATATTAAGGGTATGCATCATGGTAGTAATTTTAGGATGTAGAGAGGAAGAAATAGGTGGAGGGGAAGCATAGGTCGTGGTACATGTTAGAGGTAAAGAAGTATGTAATTGTTTATGTGAATGATTTGGTTGGTATTGAGGAAGGGGACATTGTGAAACATGGAATAATTTTGTAGACTTTGGGAAAACATTAGAGGATGATGAGAAGGGATTTGAGATTAATTTTGAAAATTTGAGTGGTAATTGTAGGTTTTTGAGAAGCAATTTGATGGTTTTGAAAAAGATTAAAAAGAATTTGAATTTTTTTTCTTGAACTTAGAAAAAAATAGGAGGGTTTTGAGAAAAAATTAGAGGGACATGATTTAAATATGAAGAAATTGAGATGAAAAGGGAATGGATAAATAAACACAAGCAATATATTTCAAAGCAGTCATTATTCTTGGGATTTCTTGAGGGTTATCAGTTAAATATTTTATAAATTAGACAATAATAAGTTCTTTGAAGCATCTTGGGATGTAGATGGTTAGATATCATTACTATTAGCTTTGAAATTTGAAAGCTTCATGATCAAAATAATCATCACCAACCACAACATTCACATTCACATGTTTGCATAAGGAAATGGTAATTTTTAAAGCATTCACACCATTGGATTCCATTTTTTTTCAAGTCTCATTTGGATACAACAGTTAGGTTTTTAACAATATGGATATTTTTTAAATTTAATTTAGCAATTCTTCTAATTGAAATTTTAGATCTATGTAATTTTGACATCATAAATAAAACATGAACATACATACCATATAAATACACTAGGGTTTGGGTGATTTTTAGAAATTGGAATGACCAAGGGTTTGAGATCTAGCATGAGCATAAAATAGGGTTAAAATTTCAGATTTAGAAGCATGCAATAAAATTTAAACTAGGAAATATGAAAAGTTAAAATTTAAGATTTAAAAGTACACAATATAATTAATCCTCAAAAATATGAAGAAATTGAGATCCAACACAATATGAGGTAAGTCTAATCTTAAGAGATGTTAGATAATGTGGGTTCACCAAAATGTAGTGTCGTAAATAAACTACTTCATTAAGTATCCAAGATACATGCACAATATAATAATAATGCTTGATTAATATCCAAATGACTAGTAAAGTAGATACATATGGTTAGGAAGGTGTATCTTGAATATAACATATAAAATGTTTGTCATCTAAATTTAGACATGAAAAAAGAGCATCCAAAGTCAAAATGGTCATAAGATAAAAATTTGGAGGTGATTGAAGGCTAATGTTGGGACCACCTCGAGTGGTCTTGGTAGGTGTTAGGACTACCCTTGATGCTCTTAATAGGTGATATTCAATTGAATTATGACTTATGGGTTTTGTTCATTTGGTTTCACCCTTCATTTTTATATCATAAAATCACATGATGCATCTCATGTGTAGTTATTATATTTCGTTCTTTTTCACCCTGGAGTGTTTAAGAATATAAAGTGGATTTAGGGGCTTGTGTTTAATGGGATGGTGTTGATTTATTTAGTCCCTAGGTGGGAAATAATGATGTCAAAACATAGTAAATTATATAAAGGTTATTTAAATTTTAAGGGATTATGGAATTTAAACCCTAGGTTTTTAAAGGGTCTAAGTATAGTAAAATGAGGGAAAAGATATGCAATAAATATATCCATTATTTTTTGTAAGAACTGACCTAATCTGATATTTCTAAAAATAGTAATGAATGACACAAATAAGTACTTAGTTGGAAAATGACCGAGATAGATGATCTAGAGGCTAAAAACTCTCACAAAAGTTGGTCAAGGTGTCGTAAACATGATCCAAGTGTCAAAAATCCTCCAGGATAGTAACACACTACCTTGGATAGTAATGCACTATGCTAGTATCCTCTATTCAACATTAGTGTCCTTGTGTAGGGACTGATGTGAACTTATGGGAGTAGTTGTCCCTAAGTTTGATAGGCTTGTTCTTGTGTAAATGAAATCTTTTTCATTATCTATGACCTATTTTAGATTGATTTATGATAAACCCTAGAGTTCCTTATTGTTAAGGTATTTGAGTGGCACAAGTAGTAAAAGTGTGATGTTAGTTGGGTAGACTAAATGTCTTCAACACCCCGCTACGTTAAGAGTTGCCTATATACCAACACCTCGAGAGGGGATCAAGCTCGATGTAGTTCTCCCAATATAAATGTTGGCACAAGTGCAAGTGAATACTAGTATGAGTGTCAACTTAACTACTTTGAATGAGGATTGAGATTGGAAATTTGTGTATTTTGAGCTTGGGGTGGCTATAGATGACTGTATGTAGAAGTAGGGTAGAATACAAATCAAAAACCTTGATTTTTCACAACTTATGCTAATTTTGTTTATGTATTTTGCATTTGATTTCCATCTAGTGGATAAAGGGCTAAAATCCATGTATGTATATTAATTTATTGTTTGTGCAGAGTGTGAAATAGGTCTAGGGCAACCTTAGTTGTCTTAGGAACTAAAAACATATCTGTTGGGGTTTAAATTAAGTAAGAGACACTAGCACGGTCCCTTGGTCACTAGTGTAGTGCACTACTATCCAAAAAACCATGGTAATGTCTAGGTGGAAGAACCTAGAGCACTAGGGTCCTGTATCCCTAAGGGAAGGTTTGGGACTAATTTTGGGATGTCTAGGGATGTGTAATACTTGCACAAAAGTTGGATAAGGGTTTAAAGAGTCCCTAAGATAGGTTTAGGGATAAGTTAGGGATAGGTGGTCTCAAGTGACATTCATCACACTCAAGTGACATTTTATATGACTACATTCCCCCCTTATTCTAGAAATGTAACAAAGTGAAATGATTAGGCTATAGGAAAAAGAAGTTTACGTGGACTTACCTAAGAGGCACATCCCTTGTATCTGGGTTTAAGTATATAAAGTGTGATCCATTATGTATATTGTAAATGAAACATGGATGAATCAATCCTTAAAGAATATCAAAAATAAAGACAAAACTGAGTAAAGAGATAAGAAAGAGAAAAATAATGAATACACCTTAGGTATGTACACTAATGCAAAATACTAGTGACATCATGTGTGTGTAACTAGTGATCAAATCAGTGAATAACT
Organism: Torreya grandis; assembly: GCA_037957365.1. Classification (NCBI taxonomy): domain Eukaryota; kingdom Viridiplantae; phylum Streptophyta; class Pinopsida; order Cupressales; family Taxaceae; genus Torreya; species Torreya grandis. The sequence continues at coordinate 70,895 of JARHVA010008198.1, read as the reverse complement.
TAAACTAAGTTGATGGCTTGATCAATCCCCATGTTTGGGTGGCTCAAGAACTCAATCCAATTTTGCCTCCATCATTGCCCACCCTTAATCAGTGGATCGTACACTGTAAATAACTTAGACTAGGTTGATGGCTTGTCCAACCCTCCTATGTAGGTGGCTCAAGAACTCAAGTAGGCTATGAATCCATCATTGCCTACACATGTGAATTTGATGCATATATAATTGAAACTGTATGATATAACTGAAACTATGAAGGATGGATTTGGGGCCACTCAAAAACTCTGAAATGAAACATAACCAAGGGGCCTCTCGAGAACTTGAGAATGTAGTAGAGGGACTATGTGTAAATGCCAATCGCTGTAGATAAAATAAGGCATCAATCTGGTGTGAAACCTAGTGAAAATGGTGTCTAAATATATAACATGAAAAATGTCATGGAGTTGTCACTCCATCTGAGATGAGATGGTGCAAAATTGATCATGTGAAAATAATGTGTCGCACACATGCCCCTAATTTTGATATCTATGTGTATGGATTCTAGACTGAGTTGTAATAATCTATGTCTATGTATATCTAAAACTAAAATGGGAGTGATCATGTTGTGCATGATTCCCCCAATCTGAGCAAACATGGTATGATTCTATGTAAAATTGAGCATAAAATGATCAAATTTGATAACCTATGACTGAAACTATGTAGATATGGACTATAACTATTGTGTTCTTCTATTAAATCTAGATTTTCTTATTTCTGGGGCTACTTGATAGTAGCATGGTTCCTTGGACAATAGTACACCATACTAATGTCCTATATACTATTTTTTTTGCCAAACTAACTTTGATCTCTATCAGACTATTTTTCACTATGTTTTCCTGATTTTGAGCTCTATAATTTTATGTCTGCATGTTGAAAACTATACTCTAAGTGCACTCAAATGGCCTGATCCCTATGACAAACCACTGTGAATGCCCCCTATTTTGAGGGGAGTTATTGTACTTGTGTAATAATTATCCTCAAAATAAAAACTCTGCATGATGTGTGTTAGGCTAAAAACATATGATACCTACGTGATAAACCAATATAATATATATAAATGAAATCAAAATGTAAAATAATCTAAGCATAAGTTGGTAATGTACGATGTATTTTTGAGCTAGCAGTCACAAGGTTTTCAAGAGAGATATAACAATGTAAGCATGTGTATGAATTTCATAATTTGAGATTAACCTAAGTAACTACCTAGGGGGATGGGGAATGATGTCCATCAAGGCACCCAAGGAGTAAGGGTAGATGCATGAGGGCACTCATGGCATCAAAAATTGGTTGTGCAAGAAACAATCAAGAGACAAGTGTTGTGGCCATGACACATACATGAAAGCATACGTAAAAACAGATGAGGCACTCAAAGTAAGCCAAGGGACATCTGAGAAAGCAATACATATAAGGACATGGTCAAATGCCCACATACATAAACAACAAGCAGGTTGGCTTAGAACCGCATGGAAATACATGTTCAAATGTCTAGATACACAATCAAGAAGGCACACACAAGGACATGGGCACATGTCCAAAGCATACATATAATGAAAGGAATTAGCATAGTGCCATAGAACAATGACATATTCAAATTCCCTCAAATATATGTAGAAATAGGGAAACACAATCAAGTCTAAACTCAGAAAGCTAGAAGTGAAAGTATGCATGAACATGTAGTGTATAAGAGAAAAGATGTACATAAACTAAGTCTATAGTAGTAATAATCGATAAAATTAGTGTAATATAGAATGATGTAACCTAGTAAATTGGAGGTTGTGCATAATATTCCCCCAATAGGTGAATGTATCAATGTTAAAGTATTGTCATTGTGTATGTGCCCCTAGTGGGTAGATAGTAGCAAATATGGATTGGTGTGTTGGACCTGAGTCTTGTAAGAATCTAAGAACACTTGATAAGAACAAGTGAAACATGTATGTATGATAAAACCAACTACACTGACATAGCTAGCATATGTAGTACCTGTAACGTATATAAAAAATGTAAACATGGATATGCAAACAATCTAAATTTTTTGTTTTTGAGCAATATTTGAATGTTTTTATATTTTGAACATATTATATTGTTTTTTGTGTTTTTTGAGTATATAAGCTATGTACAAGCAATCATGAAAATGAAACTATATACAAGTTTAATGTGAGTTATTTATGTACAAAATCTCCATATATGCATGATGTTCAATGGGTTCTTGATAACTTTATCATCGAGTGAAGCTAGACGTTATAGCTTTGGGCTAAGATTTTTTATTATTAAGTAGGGGCCAAGCCAATTTGGTTTGAACTTGCCTTTTGTTTCTTATTTGGCATTGATGTTTTTGAGATTCTCTTTGAGGATGAGATTATTAACTTTGAATGTTTTGCTATGAACATGGTTATTGTAGGTCCATTGGATTCATGTTTGGTATGCTCAGAGATGTTCTACAACTTAGATGCATGTGTGATTTAGCTATTCTAATTTATGGAGGCATCTTTCTTTGTATTGATCATTTGTAATAATCTATTTGAGGGATACTCATAATGATGGGATTTCTAATTCTAGTGGGATAACTACTTATGTGTCATGTACTAGTGAATAAGGAAAAACTCTTATTGGTGTTCAAATACTAGTGTAGTAGGCCCACAGTACATAGATGAGATGATTGTGCCAATCATTTCCAAATTTGGTAACCATTTTGTTAAGGATATTGTTAATTGTCTTATTTATAGATTATACTTGGACATTACCCTATGTGTAGTATGGAGTAGAGAATGTGTGTTAGATCTTATATTTAGAAAAAAAAATCTTCATGGTTTTGTTCTTGAAAGAAGTTTCATTATCTACAATGATGGTCGTTGGGAGGCTAAAATGAGAAATAATGTTGGTCATGAGAAAACAACATATATCTTCTCCTTTTGTGGATTATAATGGAATGGCCTCCACCCATTTTATAAAGTATTCTATAGTTATAATATTGAATTTGTGACCTCTTACAAATTCTAGATTTATCTTACCAATTAGATCAAAGCTTCATAGCATGAACGACCATGGGAATGTAATTGGTTGTAACTAGTGTGAAGGGACATGGTGTAGGTTTCCATGTCATTGACATTTATCACATAATTTAACATATTCTTGACATTCTTATTTCATGGTTGGGCATTAATGTACCTATAAAAGCAATTTGTGTGACATTGCTTTACTGCTAAAATGGCCACCACATTTGTTGTCGTGTACTTGGCTAATTGCCAATTTAGCCTCCTCGGCTATCAGACATCAAAGTAAGTGTCCATTAAAATATCATTTGGATAAGTCTACACTAATGATGATGTAATGAAGGGAATTTATCTATGATATTCACTTATCATTCCTTGTGAAAGTATCCACTGTAGTAGATTTGTGTGAAAAATTGTATATATCTAAAAATCATTTAGAGGCTACTATATTGAACATGGTGGTTAAAACTATCAGAGTTATGAGGTCAGCATGGGATACCGATGGTGGTTGTAATCATTTGATAATGAATATATCTTGGTCATCATTGATGTCAATGGGGATCAATGATGTTATACTAGCCATTGCATTTGTGTGACAATTGTCTTTATGGGAATGTTTTCAATAGATAAGTATTCAAACTGAGTCTATAGACATTGAACCATATTCTTGTAGGGAATGAGACATTCTTATTTGGTTTGGTAGATATATGTAACCTAGTTGATAACTAATTATGAATCTCCATAAACCTTAATAGATTTTATTTGGAGAGTTTGAGTTGCTTAAAGGCTAAGGATAAGAGCCTCATATTCTATGATATTGTTTGTACATGAAAACCTGAGTCAGTAAGCAAGTGGTACTATGTGCCCAAGTGAGTTGATGAAAACAATCCTGACCCACCACCGGATGCACATCTAAATAACATTGTCCATGTGTTGGAAGTGGTATTGTAAGTTGTGAAGTTGATATGAAAAATCATCATTGATAGGATTTGTGTCTAATAGTGGTGATACTACCAATTGATCTATAATTATTTGGCCCTTTACTAATCTTTGTAACATAATTTTTAGGTTAAATTTTGTGAGTAACATGACCCATTTTATGATATGGCCTAAGAGATGTAATTTTGACATAAGATCCTTTAAAGGATTTGCTTTTATAATGACGTGTGTCTCATTATTGATCATATAGTGTCAGAGCTTTTGAGTAGCAAATACAAGTGCCAAACATAATTTTTATATTGACAGATAATTTTGTTCATAATCAACAAGTATACAACTGATGTATTAAATAACTCACTCCTTATGTTGATCATTGTGTTATGTCAAGAGTGCACTGAGTGCATGATCTGTCGCTAAGAGGTAGAGGAGAAATCGCCTGTTAGGTGTTGGTGGTACCAGTACAGGTCGGTTCAACAAGTATTATTTGAGTGTGTCAAAGTTTTTTTTACATGCGATATCACATTCAAATTTTGTATCTTTCTTAAGTAATCTGGTGAATGATTGAGTCTTATCTACTAGTTATATCACAAAGTGGTGTATTATTAAATCATGCCTTGTAAAGATCGAAGTTGTTTTAGGTTTGTAGGAGGAAACATATCCATTATAGTTTTAAATTTCTTTGTATTGAACTCGATGCTGCATTGGGATATTATGAATCCTAAAATTTTACCATATGAAACCCCAAAGACACATTTCTTGGGATTTAGTCGTACATTGTATTGTCTCAATCTTTTAAAATTCTCTTAGAAATCTATTGCATGGTGTTGTTGCTCTTTTGATTTTTTAAGCAAGTCATCGACATAATCTTCAACTATCTTATAAATGAGATCATGAAAAATATGGGCCATAGTTCATTGGTATGTTATTCTTGTGTTCTTTAATCTAAAAGGCATGACTATATAGTAGAAAGTGCCCCATGGTGTGGTAAAAGAAGTTTTTTCCTAGTCGTCCTCAATGATCTTGATTTGATTATAATCAATAAAACCATCCATGAAAGAGAGAATTTCATAGCTTGCTTTGGAGTCTACTATCATATTGATGGTGGGAAGAGGAAAATAATCCTTAGGACACGCTTTGTTTAATTCTCTGTAATCACAACATTAGATTTGGCTGTTAGGCTTAACAACTGGGACAATGTTAGCAACCCATTGGGGATGAACAATTGGTTGAATGAAACTGGCATAAAGAAGCCACTTGATATCATCTTTGACTAAAAAACCTACCTTGGGATGTATTTTTAGAATTTTTTATTTAATCATCTTTGCATCTAGATAGATTTTAATCTTATGTAGTGCGATTGAAGGATCAATGTCAGGCACATCAAAATAAGCCCAAGCAAAAATTTCAGGGAAGTCCTTTAAAATATATTAAATGTCTATATCTTATTCTTTACACAAGGCGACAACCAATAATATGATGCAGGGATCAATGTATATGCCATAATTGAATTCAACTATTTATTTGTTAAGTAATGTAGATTGATCAACTGTGTAAGGTGTTGTAGGGATGGTACCATTTGTGTCAGGTAAAACATCATCTGAAGTATTTGAGTGCTCACCAAAGTATGCCTTGGTATTTGTGGAATGAGGATACATATTCTTATGATATAAGGTAGGGAGATCCTCATATACTCCTAGGAATTCTAAGAGATCTTCATCATTAGCAAATTCATCAAAAGTAGGTAAACCTCGAGAAATAATATCATCAATAAGATTGGGGTAAACCACTGAAAGTTTAAAAACATTATTTATTGTACTATTTGATTATGGAATGGGTGGACAAAACACTATATATTGAGAAGCATTGTGAAAATACTTGGCATTAGATGTGTTATCTTTATATCCAAGTCCTTGCTTTCCTTGTTGATCATATGCCTCAATAGGATTAAGAATTCTTTGTTCATGTTTTATGAGGCCCAATCCTATGTAACCCATTTTTTTAAAATATAGTAATGTAAATGGAGAAGTGAATCTATTGTTATGTACTCCAAAGGTGTCTAAGGGAGTTATATGTGAACTTTGTATAGTAGACTAGAGATGTGTTATAGTAAAATCCATGCGAGGAATATAATTGTATGAAAGCTTTGTATGCTAACAATATTTGAATGGTTCTTGATCCATAGGGCATGTGTAGGTATGACCTTTGTAATTGAACTTTAAACATTCATGTAAATTTGATGGAATTGCATGCATATCATGAATCGAAGGCCTCCCAAGCAAGATATTGTAATTAAGATTATTAGGTATACTTGACATGTTTTAGGTAGTGTTATAGGTCTCAATGTAAGGTTTAGTGTGATTTGACCCAAAAATTTGCATGGAATATTATCAAACCCTCAGATGTTCATATCTAAAGGATTTAAATCCTTAATATGCATATTAAGAAGCTAGAGAAAATAAATATTAAAAATGTTCAATACTGATCCATTATAGACTAACACTCATTTGACACCCACGTCATTAATTCACAATGCAATGTAGAGAGGCAAGTGTTGATCTATGATGTGTTGAGTTGGGATATTTTCTTTTTTTTATGAAATATGCTCTTCAGTCCATTCCATAGTATTTATTATAGAAGCAACACAAGCTAGCTTTGTTGTGTGAGGCACCTTAGTATCACAAAGTGCTTCATACAAAATATCTTTGTATTTGTCAGAATGTTGTAGGATCTCTAAAATGGAAAGTATGGCTAAAGAATCACTACTTTGGTCCACAAAACTATAGCCATGGGTTTTGCTAACCTGCCATGCTTTAGGACCACTTGTGGACATCATAACATGGACCACATGATCTATTATGAGTATAGAGATGGTAGTAGAGGTCAGATAGTAGTTAGATGTGTAGGGTCAAGAAATAGGAGGGATAAGTGAAATCACTAATGTTTTCTTATGTCTGGTAGTGATAGATAAGGAATCAAAGTGAACCAAAGAGACAAAAGCATCTAAAGGAGACTTATTAAATTTAGGTAGTGTGTTTGTTATCTTATGTATTATATCCTCTGTATGTGTAAAGAGTTGCTTCTTAATTGAATTCCAAATAAGAGAAAGATAACATGCTAGAGAAATAATGAAATATGACATATATTTAAATTAATTTAAAACATCATGTATATATGTGTTTATGTCATCTTTGAATTCATTCCAAATTAAAGGAAATAAGTGTGCAAGAGAAGCTAAAAAACTTTGCATTAAAAAGTGATAAACTTTATTTGTCATTATTATCATGATTATATGAAATACAAGTCAAAAAATATAATGATCTAAAATTTGAATGTGGGTCTTAGAAGGTTGAAAACATAAACCCTAGGGTTAGGTTTTTTTTTACTATTCGAAGTAAGTTGGGTTCACCAAATAATTTAATTTTTAAGGGATTATGGAATGTAAACCATTAAAGGGTTTGAATACAATAAAATCAGGGAAGAGATATGCAATAAATCCAACCATTAATTTATGTTAGAATTGACCTAAATGATATTTCTAAAAATATCAATAAATGACACAAATAAGTACTTAGCTGGAAATTGACTAAGACAGATGATCTACAGGTTAAAAACTGGTACAAAATTTGATCAAGGTGTCGTGAACAAAATTTAAGTGTCATAAATCCTCCCATACAATAGTGCAATACCTTGGATAGTAGCGCATTACACTAGTGTCCATTGTTGAGTGCTAGTATCCTTGTGTAGGGACTGATGTGAACTTCTGGGAGCATATGTGGTTGAGTCTAACATGTCTATTCTTGTGTAGACGAAACATGCTTCATTGTCTATGACTTATTTTAGACCGATTTATGACCAAACCCTAGACTTCCCTATTATCAGGGTATTTGAGTGGCACAAGTATAAACATGTGATGTTAGCTAGGTAAGATGGATGTCCTCAACACCTCATTGTGTTGAGAGTTGCCTACATATCAATACATCACGAGGGGATCAACTCTGATATAGTTCTCCTAATCTAAGTGCTAGTGCAAGTGCAAGTGAATGCTAGTATGAGTGTCAACTTAGTGCTTTGAATGAGGCTTCAGACTATAAATCTGTGTATTTTGAGTTTAGGGTGGTTGTAGATGACTGTATACAGAAGTAGGTCAAAATAGGGATCAATAACCTTGATTCTGCACAACTTGTTCTAAGCTTATTTGTGTATTTTGCATATAATTTCCATCTAGTGGATAAAGGGCTAAAAGTCATATTTATAATGATCAGGTGCTTGTGTAGAGTGTGAAATAGGTTTAGGCTAACCCTATGTGTCTTAAGAATTGAAAACATATCCATTGGGATTGAAGTTAGGCAAGTGACACTAGCGCGGTCCCTTGGTCACTAACACAGTGCACTACTGTCCAAAAAAAATGCTAGTGTCCAGATGGTAGAACCTGGAACACTAGGGGCCTGGATCCCCAAGGGAGGGTCTGGGACTGATTTTGGGATGTCTAAAGATGTGTAATACCAACATGAAAGCTGGATAAGGGTTGAAAGAGGTCCTAAGATAGGTCTAGGGCTAAGCTAGGGATAAGTGGTATCAAGTGACATTTTATATGATTACAAAAGGAAATAACTTCAGAATATGTGCCAAAAATGCTCTACAATAGAATGATAGTTTAGAGAATGACAAATGCTTTAATAATTCTTTGATGATTAAATGGAGTATAACATTTATCTATTTATAAGTGACATTTGAAGTCAAACTTAACAATATTAACACCAATGTCTACTTCCAATGGCTAGGACCTTAAAAAGAAAAAGAGAGTGATCTAAGTGTCTTAAAGTGAACAAGAGGGTCCATATTACACAATTTGGATCAAATCACCTATAAATATATAAATGTGATAAATCAACATAAGCTAACACTAAATAAGTATAAATAATTTAAGTTTGATGTCGTATTCAAAATCTTTAATGAATAAATTTACAAAGTATCAAGCCACGATTAATTCAATGACAATCTATAAAAATAAATGAAGATTAAAATTTATATATAAAGAATTTAAATGATAATCAAACTAATACATATATCTTAAATATATTTATTAGAAATATGCACAAAGAGATCAATTTCAAAATGTACATCTTGAATTTGTCTGACATCACATTGATTAACGATTCCATTAGCTTTTAAACTAGTTTCTCATTGACAGGTGATGGATGGCCTCAATTTAGTTGTACCACTATATCAGGGTTGAAAAAAATTTCAAGGAAAAATTGAGTTCCAAACTCCATCAAATGCCCAAGATATCACTTTTTTCAGTTTCATTTCCCAAGAAAGAAGAAAGATCTCATATAATAGTTAAATAGATGTTAAATTTAAGGTCGACTATTTTTATTAACATTTTACACTATTACACTCCACCACCCTCGATTGCCATTCTAGGTTATACTTATGAGTGTAATAAAACCAATAGAAATATATTAAATATATATTTTTGCAAAATATCAAGAAATATCAATTTTGAGGTAACTATCTCAAATTTTTCAAGAACCACATTGAATAACTACTTATTACCTTCTCTGATCAGTGATAGATGGCCTCAATCCATCTATATCAATGTGTCGGGATAAAAAATATTTTTGGAAAAAAATAGCTCCAAACTCTATCATATGTTCAAGATATCATAATTTTTTGACTGCCCTCTGTAAACAAGAAGAAAAATTCGCATATGACAATTAAATGAACATCAAATTTAAGTTCAAAATTATCTTATAACAATCAAATAGATGTTAAATTTAAGATCGATCATTTTTATTGATATCTCATATTATTACACTCAACCCGACGCTACTATCATAAGTTATGACATAATAAAAATAAATAAATGTTAAATTTTTTAATAATAAAAATACTATTATTTTTTAATTTGAGATGTGGAAAAATCTAAAAATTGAAAATTAAAAAATAATAAATTATATTTATTAATCTTTGCTTATTAATAAATATCTTATAATATTTATATGTTAAATGAGTTCTTTTGATTGTGGCCTACGGCCTAGATTCAAATATGTTTAGGGAAAAGGTCCCAATAACTATGCATGTTCCAATTGCAGAATAGGGCTTTTTTGTTAACATGTGCTCCATTGATGCAATATATTGGTGTGTAGAAATATTAAAGTGCACCAAACGCTGCTCAACATGTAGTATCTAATATTTATTCAGCATTTACTTTATAAAATTAGAAGTAACCAATCACATCTAAACAAGTAAGATTCAAGTATTGATACTGTAATGCATAATTATTGATACTCCAAAAATTAAGTTTTGGTCATAAATTTAAAAAATGTATTTTATGACCTTTGGTGATAAAATGGATGATATCATAAAATGTTTAATGTGTTAGACCTTAAAACCTTAATTATAAATAATTAAAACTATATATTAAAACGAGTGAGAAGTTTAAAATCTAATATAATATTATAACACCTTAATTCATTAATCAAAATTAAGATACACTACTACTAAAACTTTTCCCTTTTCCCTTAATATATGTATTTTTGAATTTGTTTGATATGAAAACTCACTATACGTCCTCCAATTATAGCTACTACATCCTCGTACCAAAAAAAAAGTTTTTTAAAGTGAAGCTCGAGTTTATCTTCAGATTGACTCCAACACCATTAAAATTAATAAATAATAAATATTAATCTAGTGATACTGCCAATTAGAAAAGGAAAAAAATAAAAATAAAAATAAAAAAAATCAGAACTTGTGACAAGGTTGTTTATCGGAATAATAAGCTGCGACCAAACCGCGGCGCGGCGCTTTAACTGTCGCACAAATATCTCTCTCTCTCTCATCATAAATTCAATGGGTTTTCTCTCTCTACTGCCTACCGGCTGATATGCAGTGAAAAAGAGTACCGTACCTCTTGCCATTGCCATCGCCATCGCCATCGCCTTTGCCCTTTTGCCTTTGCCTGCATCTAAGATTCCATTGCCTTCACGTAATCAAAAGAATTGCGCTTCCAAAAAATTCAGATTACATTTCCCAATCTTTCCTTTCTTTCATTTCATCATTTCAATTTCCACCAAAATATTTCCACCTTCCTAGTTTTTCGATCATTTCAGGCTTTTTCAGTGAAGGCCTGAGCTCTGAAGATCTGACTTGAGCCCGTTGCAACAGTTCGAGGTCTTGATTTTGGATTATCAGATTTTTTTTTTTTTGGTGGCTTCCAATAATTTAAATAATCTCGATAGCTTGCCTTAAAAATATCGGAACTGGTTGTTATCTCCGAGATTGGATACATACTTGCGGACCAAGTCGTTTTTTGAGCATTCGGAAAAGACGGAGGAGCTTAGACGCAGAAATTGTCCTCGATGGAGCTGATGCATTTACAGTTATTTCTGTGGCTTTAGTGAATACGCATCGACATGTATCCTGCGTCTAATTATTTTGATAACTGGCGGCAATATTTTGATCCTCCCGATGCCCGCGATTGAGTCTTTATAATTTACTGGCACTGATTTTTTGTGTTTAATCTCGCCAAATAACTTTTTAAGCTAGTAAAAATGAGCGACCATGGGGAGACTGCGCGTACAAGAGTGGGAAAATATGAATTCGGTAGAGTTATTGGAGAAGGATCTTTTGCGAAGGTTCGGCTCGCAAGGAATGTGCAAACGGGGCAAAATGTCGCCATAAAAGTGCTCAACAAGGAGAGAGTACTGAAGGATAAGATGGTCGAACAGGTTTGCACATCTCATATTGTTTGTTAAGGCACGAAAAATGACTGCATGGCTGAAAAATCTATATTATCATGAATTTTATGGCTGTTAAAAGTAATTATTTACATCTTTTTAGCCTCAATATTACATAATGTTGAAGAAGAGAGAAGTAATACGGAGCCTGTGAAAGGTTAGATAAAATAAAACTTTATAGGAATAGCATTCAATTAAGAATAACGAAGGGAGAGAGTTATTGTTCTCAGCTTGGTTCAAATCCAGGTTAAGGTTTGTAGATGCGGACTTTCTATATTGCCTTCGATCTTTTGTAATTTTTAATTTTCTTTTATAATTGCAAATCGGGTTGCAAAATTGAATAGATTTACATCTTTTTAGCTTCAAAATTGCATCTGGATTCAAATCTTAAGGTTTTGCGGAATAAGGTTCCTAACTGCCAGCTTTCGCTGTTATTCTTGCTGCATTTTCCTTTTTACTGACGATTTTATCACTTTTAACAATGCCGATAAAGAAAAATCTATCCACAACGTTGACGTAAAGTTCTGAGCTGTTAAAAATCATGCTGTTATATAGGATAGGATAGTTGCTGCCTTATCAGCAAAATTCTGCTGTAAAATTGTGTATGTATTTATCTTCTAGCCCCAGTTTCACAAAATGTACACTTCTTGGTTCAATTTTTAGGATTTTATTGGTTAATGTACTTAGCTGCAAAATAAATTATACATTTGCCTTAAATATTATTAATTGCTGCAAAATCAATTACAGTGTTGATTTTATCACTCTTAACAATTTATGACAAAAACAAATTAGCCACAAAGTTGATGCACAGTTCTTAGTGGTAAAAGCTACACTGTGATATAAGATAGTTGTTTCCTTAGCAGCAAAATTCCATTCCAAAATTGCATATGCATTTCTTTCTAGCCTGCAATTTACGAAATGTACACTTTTTGGTTCAAATCTTAAGCTTTTATTGGTTATGGTTCCTAGGTGCAAAAATTATACATTGCCTTCGATATCTTTAGCTGCCGCAAAATCCTTTTTGGGATCGATTTCAGCACACTAAATATTTTAGAGCACTAAATGGTTAGCCAAAAAGTTGATCCAAGGTTTTCAGCTGTAAAAGGTGCACCATCTTATTGGATGTTTGCTTCCTTACAATTTTAACCCTTAAAATTTAGACAACATGTACTGTCTGGGCTTGACATTCTAAGTGCTTTCATTTGCCATGGAAAATGGAATGCATTTTCTAACCTGAAGCTACTTTGTATGTGTTTGTGCTATCTAAATTGTTTATGGTCAGTACAATCTTTGTTTCTAGTACATGAGAGTTCGGACTAATAAATTCTGTTGTTTTCAGATAAAGAGAGAGATTTCCACAATGAGGCTGGTTAAACATCCTCACATTATACAGCTTGTTGAGGTAATTTTCACAATGGTCTACGTACAAATATCTCACTAGTTAAAACTCTTTCAGAGTGTACTGGATGTGTAAGATTAGTTTTTCTTTTAGTATTTTCACACAAAGTCAATATTTGGCTCTTTGCATTCTTCATGCAATTGGCAACTTTATGATATTGAGACCTCTGGACGATTTTTTAATATTAATATTTGCTTTTCTCATCTTTGGATGCAGGTTATGGCTAGCAAGACAAAAATATATTTTGTTCTTGAGTATGTCACTGGAGGAGAGCTTTTTAATAAAATTGTAAGCTTAATCTTCAGCCTAATTTTATAGTTATGTAGCGTTAGTGATGAATTTCGTGCACAAGTCTAATCTGCATGCGCAGCATATGCTGTTAAACTTTTTGTTTTTGCCAACATTGTTACCTTTTACATAATTGGATTTGGTCTACAACAAATAATCCTTTGCTGCTTCTAACAATCCCTTTAGCTTAATCCTGCGAGTCAGCTACGTTTCTTTCCTTTTCTTCCTCTGTTTTGGGTCTCCTGTGAGCCAGTATATGTTTGCGACATCTTTAGTTGCCTTTATTCCAATCTGGTACTGGGGCATTCATCAAGTGCAGAGGTGGATGTAAATTTTTCCTTGACCTGAATGATGCTGTGTTTTTTGTTAAGAAAAAGCAAAACTAGTTTTCAAGACACAAGGGATGTAGGAGACTTTTTCATATGTGCTGTTATAAATCAGACCACAAAGAGACCTTGATTATCAGTGCTTTTTATTGAGATAATGCTACCTATGCAGTGTAGTGGTCTTCTTGATTTCTTCTCAAATGTGCTAATTACTATGTTTTTGCTATTGCTAGTAAAGTTTCTAATGCTATTCAATGATTTTTCTAATACCAGGCCCAACAACGGAAGCTCAAAGAAGACGATGCTAGAAAGTATTTTCAGCAGCTTATAAATGCCGTTGATTATTGTCACAGCAGAGGAGTTTATCATCGAGATCTCAAGGCATGGGTTACTGTCCATGATAGACAGCAAACTGGGCTCATCAGCTTTCATAGCATATGAGTTCGAGCTTTTAATATATTTTTTATTTCCAGCATGAATATTTTAACAGTAAAACATTTTTAACTGCCTGAGCATTGTTAACTATGATTCATGCATATTGAAGGAAAAAGGCCTTGTGATCATTAATTTAACATGATTTTCAGCCAGAGAACCTTCTTTTGGATTCAAAAGGAAATCTTAAGATCTCGGATTTTGGTTTGAGTGCTCTCTCACAGCAAGTGAAGGTAATCACTAGCCGGAGTGTAGTGGTTCTTCTTTCAGACACAGAGAATGCTGTCTTATGTTGAGCTTCAGTTACATCTGAAAATTTGCACTGTTGGTCTTTCTTCATTTTTAAATGATTATTTTAGCTTGTATTTCAGTTGTTCTGTTCCAATTTAAAATATACAATAGTCATCCTTAGCTATATTTAACTGTGTAAAGTGCACGTGTAGACTAGAATGATAAAGTATAATAACACAGTCTATTACTCAGCACAGACCTCAGTGTTCTTAAACAAAAAAATGCATGTCTAGTGAATATGCTATACAAATATATTTCAAAATAACTCTTGCAGACTACTTGTGGAATGAACTTTATAGACTTGTGTGCTATCTTTTAAAAGAAAGTTGATGAATTGAATGGTATAACCTTGTTTTCCATTCCAAGGAAGGTCCACTCTTAGAATCTACTTACCAAATTTAGTATCAATAAGAACAACCGGGTGCTACTGAAACAAAAACCATATTCACAGAAGCCACAACCAAGATAAACGGTTCAAAATCTGTGGGAAATATGGTAAATTTTATGAGACTATCTTTAGTTTATGTTCAAATCTCTTTTGTTTTTATAAATATAACTTCTATATAAGCTCCTTTAGTTAATACTGATATCCTCTTCAACCATCCGACAATTAAATTTGGCATTTAATTATATTGATCAAGAAACATTTGTCAGCATTGGTCTTATATGTTTCTTAGACGTTGCCGATATTGATCCAGCATTGAATAATTTCTCTTTAATATAGAATTCTCTCCATGGCCTTATATTTTCCTCCTGTTTCAGAACCTTGATATTGGTATTGTTTCATGTATAAAGGGCTAAAAACATGTCATGCTGGCACATAGAAATGAGCTATACGCTTGTCCATGTTGTTTTCATTTTCACAAGAAATGCAAGCATGTACAGTATCACAAACGACCATCACTCTGTTGGGTAAATGCCACCAGAATTTTGTGTGGTCGAATTCTGTTATCTCTATCACGTATGAAAACCCACTTGGTAAGCTTATAGTTATTGGCACGTTTGCTTTCTAAAGTCAAGGGATGTGGCAATTACTTGAAAGACACTTGAAGCCATGTCTACTATATAGTTTGAACAAAATTCAAATACTATCTGAGTTTCCTAAAGTTTTAAAATTTGTACCCACCATTCCATCTCGGTTCTCTTCACTGAGGCAGGACAGTTAAAGTCAGAAAGACACCAGGCTAAGACTTTTACAATTATGCTATTGTCCTGCTTGTATCTTATTAGGTTGGACATCTTTCTGAAGTTCTGTATATCTATGCACACATGCATGTACTTGTGCTTGCTAAATATAATTTGCAGGTTTAGTTGTTGCCATTTATTACCTAGTATGCTCGATCTGTTTATAAATAAAATGATATGCAATCTTATTCTCAAGCAGATTTGGATCAGATTGGTTTTCAAGTCAAAAGATTACTACTGCATATTTATTATGGTGTCGAAGGTTTTGATTTGTCATATCCTTGCAGGAAGATGGACTGTTGCATACTACATGTGGAACCCCCAACTATGTTGCTCCAGAGGTGGGGTTTTCTCTCTCTTTTACTTCAGTGTTTCATGTGGAAATTGTCACACGGTTGTTTAAATACACATTTGTGATGTGACTAGCCTCATAATTTTACATCAAGAAAACTTCATATAGTACATAAGAACTTCCAGGAGGATTTATAAATGCTTTGTTCTGCAGGTCATTGTAGACAAGGGATATGATGGCGCCAAGGCTGATCTGTGGTCATGTGGAGTCATACTTTTTGTTCTTATGGCAGGCTATTTACCATTTGATGAATCCAACATCATGGCCCTTTATAAAAAGGTTCATTTTCATTTGCAGCAAGCTATTTTGCTTGTTAGGAAAGGAGTCACTTCTTAAATTGAAATACTCTTATGGTTTATATTAATTCTTTCCATTTGTTTTGCAGATATACAAAGCAGACTTCACTTGTCCAAATTGGTTCTCTCCAGGAGCCCGTAAACTCATTCTCAGAATACTCGAGCCAAATCCTAAAAATGCAAGTTTCTAAATAAAATATCAAAGCATACACTTCACTAATGTATTTCATTGTCATTGAACTGAGAGTCTTTTTCTTTACTTGGTCCGATTTCGAGAGCTAGTAATTTATAGATCCCTGTTTGACTTCCTGTTTTTGATGTGGCAGCGCATTACAATTCCTGTGATATTAGAAAATTCTTGGTTCAAGAAAGGATATACTCCAGTTAATTTTTTAGAGGAAAGAGATACCAACCTCGATGACATCGATGCTCTATTTTGTGACTCCATTGTAAGTGGTTATGCATATGCATTATTTTGTTCCTTAATGGATTTTTGTGCATGACATTGCAGAAAATATGATTTTTAAAAAGAAATTTCATCTTATTTGCATCATCACAGCTCAACACGAGGCTATGCCTTTTGCTAAGTGTCTATCCTCTCCATTTTTTGCAACTAGTGAATAGGAAGTTCAGTTAAGAACTTTGTCAAAATAAATAATTTTTTGTTTATTGCTATATTCGTTATACACTTGTCTTCCATACCTAAAGTGACCGTTCATTCATAACACCCTTTAGTTAATGTATTCTATTTCACTTTCTGGGCCCTCCTGGAAGGTCCTGGATTTGAACTTGAACAGATGGGTGGTGGCTGTGATCCATCGTACGAATGCTGATGGTTAGAATATTTGAAAATTCACCTTGGAACCTTCCATTTGCCTTGCTTTGGTTTCAAGAAACTTAACCTCACACACTATGCATTTTGATTACGTGGCTTCTAATTGGATGATCACAAGGGTTTCCAAGGTTGCTTGTCTTGTTCTCTGTGCATAGGGGTTATCTCTTCTTGAGTCCACAATAATGAAGTTGCAAACGGAGTGGAAAAGACTTAGAAATAAAATATTATGTTGCAAATGGAGTGGAAAAGACTTCGAAATAAAATCTTTTCTTACGAGTATAAATTTTATTTTAAGATTTTCTTTCAAATGCATCTCTCATATTCCCTCTTCGACACCCATTTTGCATTGTGCACTAGCAATTAATTTGATGAAATCACCCTGTTTATGATTGCCATTATTTGTTGATGTGTCATAGGACTTGTATGTAGTTGCGAAGTGCTTGGGTTCATGGTCAAGCTGTCTATACCATTTAAAGTCTGCAGTAGCAAAGTCTCTATCTTTGGGAATTCTAATCTATCTTCATAAATCCATAAAACGTCAATGTATTATAAAGGTCTCAGTGGCAAAGTCATAGACTTTGTTAATTTTAATCCATCTTCATAAGTCCATAAAACTGAAGTGTACTTTAATTCTTGTCTAGGGTTCCTTGGTTTATATTTTTCTACCCTCATTCTGTT
Source organism: Torreya grandis (assembly GCA_037957365.1). NCBI lineage: Eukaryota > Viridiplantae > Streptophyta > Pinopsida > Cupressales > Taxaceae > Torreya > Torreya grandis. Next base: position 53,109 of record JARHVA010008198.1, on the reverse strand, counting down.
GATAGTGTCTTTACATGGATTTTCATCCATATTTTAGAGTCGAATTGCTCCATTAGCAAGTAATGTGTTCACTTTGAATGGCATGCCACACCATTTGAACGTGCTTGGTTTGATTTCATGTCAGAGGTCATACTTCAATACTAGTACTTCAGGCTTCAATTTCATTCGTTGTAGATATTCATTGTGCATGTCTCTTCTTCTCTGTGCAATTTATCTCATCCATTCTTTCCCCAACTTTCTCTTATGCACTATTTTCTAGTATCCTTTGTTGCAAGCTTATGGTCTCCCAACTTGTATTCATCTGCAACTCTTGGACGAGGGATGCAAACTATATGGAAACTGCTGCCTCTTGATGATACAATAACTGGAAATGAGTGTGACATGTGGTAAGTTATTCAGTACACCCATAAAAAAATTGGTATTCTTTCTTCCCAATCATTTTCTTCTATGTCGCGCAACTTATGAATTGGAGTCATTCCCTTAAATGCTGCAGGAATTATGAATTAGAGACAAGAAATTTGTTTGTGGCCTTTGCTTGGTTGTTTGCATGTAGTTCAAGTGATAATCTAAATTTGTATGTTAAGTGTTTGATGATGGGTCGGACGGCCTCTCCACTAGAGGCAAAGACAGAGGTTTTTGATGAGGTCTTCTAGTCTTCATTGGCACATGCTTTTAGGGGCTCTTGTTCGCCCCCCATTGCTATTTTTATTGGTTCCAACACCACCTTTGATAGTGGCACACTGCTTTACTTTGTCTTTTGTACTTTAGCTTCTTGGATTCTTTTTCCTTGAACTTTCTATTGTTTACGGTTGTATTCTTGAGTCCCACTAACCTACTTTTGGTCATTGGTGGACAGTAATATAATTCCTATTTTCTATGCTTTCATTAACGAATTGGTCCCTTTGATCACTTGGGAGGTGCAAAGGACAACCAAATTATTTTATGATTTTCTTAACACAATTGTGCTTCTTACAGAGTTATTAGGCCAGGTTTGTGCCTGTGCCCATCAAATATTTGGTTGTAATAATATTTTTCGTGCACTTTTATGCTCAACTTAGTTCTGCTTGAATGGGCCAACAAAATCTAAACCTTATCATTCAAATAACTTTTGAGGTTGAGTGTGGTAAAGCAATGGGATGTCCCTCTTTAGTGGCTTGGTTGTCCATTGGAATGTCTCACATTCGAAGACCGCCCCCACGGCATTCTAAGGAAGAGCTACCAAAGCATAGTTACCAGATTCGGCCGCATCTGGCTGAAATCTGGAACGTTTCACATTTTTGCAGGCTTCCGGATTAATAAATTCGGTTCGCTGTATTTTTCAACATTAAAACTGTACTGACAGGGAGAAACAATGGAAGTCAACAAAAAAATTTAGAAAATGTAAATCTAGTCCGAACCCAACAGTATATAAATAAAATAAACATTTAAGTATAAGTTTTCTTATACTTTAAGTTATATTTTATTTATATACTTTCAGGGTGTTTGAGAGGGGTTTCGGACCGCTAGGAGCTATAATGCAAATTCTAGGTTTTGGAGGATCCTATCATATTTCAAAGTTAGTCATATTCCAAGGTTTCAGGGTTTCAAACTTAGCCATATTTCAGGGTTTCAAGATTTCAAGGAGACATCATAGGAGGTATGAAGGCTGCATGAAGGGATGTATGCGTGATAGAATAGTATGAGAATATCTCTCGCAAAGTGCCACAAGCCGATCCCACCCCATTCCTAGTGCACCCCTCAAGGCATGCACTCTGTGAGATTCAATGCACCAATGAGCCCTTGTGAGAGAAAGTGTCAGTAAATGATAAAGTTGAAAAATAATGGGAGTGGCATTCATGATTTTGTGGGCAATCGAGATGACTTATCCTAGATTTGAATGTACATTTTGTCTTTGAAGTAATGAATGAATTAATATTATATAATTTTAAGTGTTTTATCATTTATAGACAAATATTTTCATACTATGTAGTTTCAAGTGTTTTACTAAAAAAATGAGTAATATACAATATATATATATATACAGACGTATCCACAATGTATCCAAATCAAGGTTTTTGAAAAATGGTGTAGCCGCGTACCGGAGACGTCCCCGTATCCGTACCTGTACCCGTACCCAAACAACATAGCATTAAAATATAAAAAAAGTCAGAAGCCGTAGAAAATAGTCAATAACCCTAAAAATACTGCTGCAAACCCTAAATTTTTTAATTTATAGCACTCTTCGTGAAACAAAATGAAACACACGCCGCTGAGTCACTGTGAGTGAGAGATTGAGTCGTGAGGAGTTTGCAGTCACGTAGAGGGTGGAGAGCAAGAGACGCATTCGAAAGTGGAGAGTAGGGGACGCGTTCGAAGGTGGAGTGTCTCCCATTTTGCTTGCCCGCAAGTGGTCTCAACACTGGGGGAGAGTGGCCGAGTGGTTTAAAGTGGCACAAGAAGACATTGTTAGCATGGATCCCCATTTATGGTGGCAGACGTATGGTTCTTCTACTCCAGAGTTACAAAATCTTTTCGTGCGTGTCCACAGTCAATGTGCCAGTGCTTCTGCATGCGAAAGAAATTGGAGCACGCATGATTTGATCCATACTAACAAGAGAAACCGACTAGGAGCCAAAAAGCTGTCAGATTTTGTGTTTGTTCATAGCAATTTAAGATTGCTTGAGCACAATCTTGCAAAAGAAGATGACAATCTTCATCTTGGAGAACCATCCTTTGAAGGAGTTGAGGAAAATATTGATAGTGTTGATGAGCTGGATGGAGGATTCGCTGATGGTGCTAGTGCTAGTGCTAGTTTTGATTTTGAAGCTGGGTTTGATGTTGCAAATGTTTGAAACTTAAGTTCTATATCAATTTTGAGCTTAGGCTCTAAACTATGAATATTTTGCTATCTTTTAATGTAATTCAAGTTTGAAATTCTTATGCATTTCTCATTTTTGCAAGTGTTAAATTAATGTTCATTCCTTAGTAGATTAAAATATTTTGCATATATATATATATATATAATTTTATTTTCTGAACCTGATTTTACCGGATTTTTTTCCGGATTTTTTCAAAAATTTCGCATTCTGCATTTTTTCCGCCTCCCTAACGCATTCGGATTTCTGAACCTGGTAACTATGTACCAAAGCCCTACTAGGAGTACTTTCTTGGCGATGGTGTCTGGACCTGTGTGGTCTCCTGCCATCACGTGCCTCTTGCAGAATGCTTCATTCTTCATCTTGAACCTTCTGAAATTGTGATCAAGTACCATCTTATCCTACTTTTATTTATCATTGAAATGTCTTAGGCTCGTTGATAATATTTTTTCTTCAATTTTGAACAAAATAAGAAACCTGTTTTGGAAGGGAAGTTCCCAAGCTGTTTACACCATCGGTAGAACAGCAATATTAAATATTTGAGCGTTGAGGAAATGATCTGAAATTCCCTGGTGCTTCTCATGACTTGATTTTAAACATCTGCTTGGCAATTATATGGAGCTTTCCAGCACGAATCACAATCTTAAGGATGAATATTTACAGTAAAAATTATCATTTGGTCAATGGTAACCCTTTCCTATATCATTAGCATTATTGTTATTGTACAGCACTGCTTGGTGGTCAACATGGAAAACGATGTATTTGTCACTAGCACTATTGTTATAGTCTACGTTACCGGATTCGCCCCTAGCAGGCCCTGGGAGCGCGGGGATACGGCGGTCCGGTACGGGAGCGCGGGGATCCTCGGGGGGTACGGCCAGGGTACGGCGTGCCCCCTGCGGATACGTCCGGATACGTCCATGGACGTATCCGTCCGTATCCGCAGGGGACACGCCGAACCCTGGCCGTATCCGGGCGTATCGGCGGAATAAAATAATATTTTTTTTATTTTTTTAACTTTATAACAAAATCATAAAGTAAAAACCCTAATCGTTTTTTGCTTTGACCCGTTTATTTCTGCGACTGCCTTCCGTTCGCCGCGCCTCCCAGCCATTTGCAGCCTGCGCGCCTCCCCGCGACCTGCCATTTGCAGCCTGCGCGCCTCCGCGCCTCCGCGCCCTCGTCCCTCCTCCGTGCCCCCGCACCAGCTCGCCCGCGCGACTGCGCGACTGTGCGGCTGAGGACAGGTATTCCTCGCCCCCGCGCCCCCGCACCAGCTCGCCCGCGCGACTGCGCGACTGTCCGCTCAGGACAGGTATTTCAGTTTCTAAGTTTTTTTAAAATTTAAAGTTTAACATTTATTTATTTTAAGTTTAACATTTTATTTTTAATTTTTATTAGTATTTACTATTTATTATTTAATTATAAATTATTTATTAGTTTAAAATTAAATTTAATACTATATATTATAATTTATAATTTATAATATACACTATTAAATTTTTGTGTTAATGTTTTAATTTTTATTAGTATTTAATTTTAAATTATTCATTAGTTTAAATTTTTCAATATATAGTATTAAATTTTAAATTATTAAATATTAATTAGTTTAAAAATTTAAAATTTATATTTATAATTAAATTTTAATAGCGATTTTTTGTGTTACAGCGATCTGTTAAAAATTAGAATGTCTCAGGGTGCAAGTGCCAGTTCAGTGGGGCAAGGGATTAGCCCCAAATATGATTTGCGAGCACCTCTTTGGAAATATGTGAAAATATTAGAACAGTTGCCTGGTGGAGGGTGTTTTCATTGGGTTTGTTCAGAATGTAACGGTCATTTCAAGAGCTCGTATAGTCGAGTGAAAGCTCATTTATGTGCGATTTCTAGCACTGGCATCAGAGTTTGTAGTGGGTCAAGCATAGGTGGAAGGCCTGGGAAGGGCTTGCCACAAGAAAAGATTCTTGCATTCATCAAAGAGCAAGAAGACGCAGATGCCGTTATGGGTCAAAGATCAAAACATCCTTTGAGAAAGAAAGGATCACCCCCTGTTGCTCCATCTTGTGTTAATGTGGTGACCCCATCACACCCATTTCTTGCTGCACCCATTGCGGCCGAAGAGGAAGAGGATTCACCTCTTGGTTGCAAGAGAACAAAAGATACAGGTCCATTGGAGAGGGCATTCCAAAATGAATCTAGAGAGATAGCAGAGCAGAGCATCGCACGTTGTATTTACGCATGCGGGTTGTCATTTAATACTGTTAGATCACCATACTGGCAGGAAATGGTGAGATCTATCAATGCTGCCCCTAAAGGGTTTACCACTCCAGGGTATGAAAAGGTGCGCACCACCTTGTTGACAAAAGAAAGAAAACACATTGAAGATGCATTGCAGCCTATCAGGGATTCATGGATCGAAACAGGGTTGTCTATTATTTCTGATGGATGGAAAGATACGGCAAATAGGCCATTGATTAATGTGATTGCAGTGAGCCCTAAAGGGGCAATGTTTTTGAAGGCCGTTGATTGTGAGGGGCAAGTGAAAGATGCACAATTCATTGCTAACATTTTGATAGAGTCCATTGAGGCAGTGGGGCCTCAAAACGTTGTTCAAGTTGTAACGGACAATGCTAAAAATTGCAGGGCTGCAGGCATGTTGATTGAGGCAAGGTACGGGCATATATTTTGGACACCTTGTGCTGTTCATTCCCTCAATCTTATGTTGCAAAAGTTGGGGACAAAAATTGATTGGATTAAACAAGTCTATGAGGAGGCGAATGAGATCCAAATGTTCATAACTAACCATCACATGTCCCAAGCCATCTGTAGGGCTTTCTCAAAATTACAATTGTTGAAGGTAACTCTTAATTTAATTTTATAAGTTTGTAATTTGTAGTGTTTTTTTTTTTGAACAATTTTAAGTTTATTAATTATTTGTTTTAATTTTGTATAATTGTATTAGGTTGCTGAGACTCGATTTGCCTCACACACCATCGTCTTGAGACGACTTGTTAAGGTGCGTGAAGCATTGAGTAGCATGGTCATCAACAACCTTTGGGGTGTATGGAGGCAGACAAACAGTGAGAGGGCCACAAAAGTGAAAGGGTGGATTCTTGATGATGCTTGGTGGGAACGTGTGGAGTACTTGCTGAGTTTTACTAATCCTATTGTCAGCATGTTGAGATATGTGGACATGGATCATCCATGTTTGGGTGAGATTTATGATGGAATTGACTCAATGATTGAAAACATTAAATCCATTATAAATGCCAAAGAGCAAGATCCCACAGAGAGGTTCTTCAAGGAAGTGCAGTCCCATCTCATTGAAAGGTGGAACAAAATGACCACCCCATTACATCTTCTTGCTTTTGCCTTGACACCCAAATATTATAGTACAGAGATTCTTTTTTTGCCCAGGAGGGTCGCACCATATAGGGATGTTGAGGTTGCCGAGGGATATAAGGTAGCATTCTCTAAAATCTTTCCCGATCCAGAGGTAGAAGACCAAGTCAGAGAAGAGTTTGTGCATTTCATATCCTCGGTGGGTCATTCCCTTGGCGCTATCCGTGACAAATACAAGATGGAAGCTCACTTTTGGTGGTACCTCCATGGACAAGCATCCACCCACCTTCAACCACTTGCAATAAAAGTTCTATCACAAGTAAGATTTTAATTTTTTTACGCTACCCTTCTTTTGACCTTTTCGATGTTTTGTTTTAAGTTTTTAGTCTTTGAATTTTTTATAAATTTTAATTCATTTTGTGGCTTCAATAGGTTGCAAGCTCATCTTCAGCTGAGCGGAGTTGGGGCAGCTATGGTTTTATCCACTCCGTTAAACGCAATAAGTTGGCTGCAAAAAAAGCGGAGGATTTGGTTTATGTGCATTCCAACTTACGTCTTCTCTCACATAAACAACCTCAATACAAAGAAGGGCCAACAAAGTTGTGGGATGTGAACCCAGAGACTGCTGATTTAGATGCCTCCCTAACATACCTTTCTTTATTTGACACGGAGCTAGACAGTGCTTCACATGACTTGCACAGTGGAGCTAGTGGGAGTGGCACTGCTACTGCTTGTGGTTCTAATGAACCACGTGATGAAAACATTGCAGGGGAAGAAGAATATTAAATATATTATATAGTGAACAATGAGAACGCTGATTTGTCTCTATTTTTGTCCATACATTGTAACATTTGCACCATGTCCCTGTTATAATTTATAAAACTAACATAAGTTCGACAATTGAATATTATGATATTTGGCATTGAATTATGACTTTATGAGTATATATTTTGTGGTTATATAACTTATTTGAAGTTATTTTGTTTCCTCTATGCATATTATGTGGTTAATTTTGGTTATATGGCTATATTTTTATATTTTTGATTTTTTATATATATTTTTGTACGGCTGTATCCAGCCGTATCCAAACCACCAAAAAAAAAATCGACGTATCCCCGTATCCGATACTCGTACCCGTATCCGTACCCGTATCCGTATCGGCAACTTAGGTTATAGTTCAACGATGTCTGGCAGTCAACATGAAAGACAGTGAATTCTCTTATAGGTGCTGATGTAACTTCTAGATTGTATAAACACTTATTGGGATTGAGGGATAATTTTTAGTATTTACCATTGACACAATTTCATTCCTCTAGAGAGAGCTTGTTAATGTGATTTATTTGGCTTATAAATTGACTAATAATTTAGAAACTCTCTGAGATAGCTTGTGGTCTTTTGGAACATAGAAGGCACTTTCCATATTCCGAACGCCTATCTTTTTTAAGCATATAGCCCTTTATCTACCAAAAAAGTTGTTTCCAACTTGTCCTCCTTTGCAATGTTGATCAGGTTGCCTCCTGAAAACCTATCAAGAAATGAATATATCTCATGGCTTGTGACCTATTTGAGAATCGTGTTTGTGGAAGCGATAGGGAATGGGTCATTTGTCGTGACCCCATCAAATTAGTGTTGAATTTTTTATTTAATTTCCACATCTAACATCTTTTATCTCAGCTTGCACCTTTTCTGCACATGTAGAATTCATCCTATACGTCTTTTTGTGGATTGGTGGTACGCCTAGAACCAATGGATTTCATTGGACACAGTTCAAGTGGCATTTCTTTGATATCTCAATACGTCTAAGAAAAAACATCTTCTGAATGTTGGAATTTTTAAAACACGATCCAAATCATCACCAACATTGATCAATTGAGATAAATCTTCTGCCCCCAAATTGACCTCATGGTAGAGAACCCACCTATCTGATGGTATCTTCTGTTGTAGACTTATGTGCTGGTACATCATCCACCATCTCTTCTCCAATTTGTAACTTTGCAAAACAAAGTGGGTAATTGTTCTCAGCTCTGATATCTTGTCCTTGACTACCATTAACAAAGATGTCATTTTTAATATCTTGTGACTACCCACTCTTCCTCAATTTGTGAGGGTGTCTAACAACTTTTCTTTGTTCTTGCTTCTCAATTTTCTCTGAAAAACGCTTCATGGTCCTTAAGTTGCTAATATATCTACCTGATACAGACTTTATTCCATCATTTGAGCAGTTACCATGGTACAAAATGCTTTTCTTGCTCTAATTCACGACTCTTGTCACCTGAATGTGCTTCAGTTTTTATCGAGTTTGAACTGGCCGATTCTCAGTGACATCCTGAGTCTTAAGTCTATGTTTACATGTCATTCACAGTAGCAACCCATATCCATAGGGCACTTCCAGGCTAAATTCCTCACAAAATCTGCCTTTTGTACAATCTCCTTCAATCTCTACTTCCTCGTATATTTTTTCAAACAAACGTGCCAAATATCTGACTAGGTCACCTATGTGTCCTACACATCTTCTTTATACTGGATAAGCATTTCTTGTGATTAGCTTGGAACGAAAAATTCATCTAGTGTTGTTGGCAGGAGTCACTCTTTTAGACACTGCCTTTGTCTGTGCCTTTCAACTTCCTGATAGTGTCTCTCTCTCTTTCTTATTCTAGTTGATTGAATCTTGTTAAGAAAGGGGCATATGTGTCATTAACTGATAAAACACTACATCACCGATATGAATATGGGTACGAGAATCGGATACGTGGATTTTTTTTGGGGGGGGGCTTGGACACGTTTTGGATATGTCCATACAAAAATATATATAAAAAATTGACAATATAAAATATATAGCCATATAAGCAAAATTAACCACATAATATGCATAGAGGAAACATGATAAGTTAAATAACCACAAAACATTCTAATATTAAATAATTCAATGCCAAATATCATAATATTCAATTTTTGAACTTAGGTTTGTCTTATTACAAGTACATAGTGCAAATGTTACAATGTATGGACAAAAATAAAGACAAAAGAAAATGCACTCTCTGCAGTTTGGTGAAGATTACAATGAGATGACCTGTGTTAAATCAACTTAAGACTATGCCTTGTTCTCTTCTTTGAGCTTATTCACGAGTTGAGCTTTTGTATTATACCTGCGCAAATGATCTTACCGTATGTATGCACAAAAAGAGTCCTGGACAACCATACTTTTGGGACATAAAGGATAAGCAAAAAAAGACATTATTGATTTCAGCCTCTCCCTAATCTTGATCATGTTACAGACATTTATTTCCTTTATTTTGGCAAGGCTGAAACATGATCCAATAACTGGAAGACTTGCTGACTTGCTCTAGCAACCTTCATAGCTGTTGTATACAGCCTTAATAAAGAAGAAACAGATGAATCGATTGAGGCTCACGTTTTGAAAACACAAAGAACGATTGAAACTGCAGAGAGGTTTTCATACTTTATTTTGTTTTTCGAAGTCCGTGTTTGACTTTTTATTAAGCAAAATTGGAAAAAAAAATTGGGCAGGAAATGCCCAGGGAGCATCCCTGGGCCTGCGGATACGTCCCAAGATGTATCTGGACGTATCCGTAGGCCCAGGGACGCTCCTTGGGCGTTCCCCCTGTGTTTTCCCTGTGCCCCCGTATCTGGGAGCGTTTCCCCGATGTTTGTGTGCCCCCCAGGGGCGTATCCGGTAATGTAGATAAAACACATTCCATCCATACCTTAACTATTGTAAACTTCAGAATTTCTGGATGAATTTGTTAACAAAATAAAATCTATCTTTTCAGGTCATCTTCTCTGGGAATTAATTCTTCTAGTTTATGTCCCATGGGTTTATTTATCCATTTTTAATTTTTAATTTTTATAGTGCTTAGACACTTATGATTGCATGCATGAGAAAGTTTTTGCCTAGAAGGGTCGTAACTTGTCCCTTTATGGGATTGACTGCCTTTCATTACCAGAACATGTGTTGGGTGTTCTGGTGTGCACTAATGTATCCAAGTGATATGGAGTCCTTTTGTCTTCGAATTTTCTTTTCAATTCAAAATGATCTAAAAGCAAAAAGGGCTACAAGAATGTCCCGTAATGTTGTTCAATCTTTCAAAAAGAAAATAAATTAACTTTCCTTTGCTTTTTCCTTTCCAATGTATAAAGAGGTTAGGGAGAGAAGCACACTCGGGCAAACAATCAATTTCCTTTCTTAGCAATACTTTTTACATGTGAGTCTGGGACCTAGAAACACAAGAAATTCGATGCCGTTCTTTCTCTCCAATTTAGGTATCTTCCTGAATGTAGATAAGAAGAGTAATTATCCCAATCTTGACTACTTTCTTTGTTCACAACATCATATGCATAAGGGGCCTTTTAAGATAAATGCTTTCAATCTAAATGCCAGCCTCAAGCCCTTTTATCTTTCAATGAAGAATAATTTTAAGAACTTGTTGAAGTGCTTGGTATCTGCTATGGAATTGCTCTGGTAGCTTTACTCTCTGGTAGCTTTACTCTCTGGTTAATCTTTGCTTGTCCTGCCTCCTATTTACTTTTGATTTATAGGCAATATTTTTATGATTTCACCATAAATAAAAACATTTGGCATTTTACCTTTATTTCCATGTTATTTTTCTAGGAAGCAAACTTCCAAAAGGTGGAAGTGGGATTTTAAAAATTGAAGTTTCTTACCCAATTGTCTACTTAATCTGACAAACCCCTTACCTTATTAAACAGATGATTTGAGCTTGTCATTTCTTGTTTCTTGGTGGATTATAATTTCTCATTGGTGGATTTAGCTTTTCCTATCATATGCGGCCAATAACATCTTTGATGCGAGCCTTTAAAGCATTCATAGATTATATTATTAGCTACCGTTTTTCTGAATCTTGCATTTGGGCTATCAAGGTCTTTATTTTAGGATTGTATTTCTCTACCCAGCACACCTGCAACTCAAACTCATCAAATGTATCATCTAGAGACAATTTAATCATCAAATCTATTCACGAATCATCACTACAATCTTTATAAGGTTGTTGAATCACTGCTACAGAATCTATCTGTAAACTACTCCGCCATTCTTTTGCAGGACCTTTTAATGACAATGGCATGATTGGGATTTTATCACTTTCTTTAACAATTACGGAAATGAAATACATATCCCTTGATCTCAAGCTTTCCTGTAATAGTAGCCGTAGAACTGGAAATTGCAGAACTTAAAACTGGAACAACTCGGCAAGCAAAAGAGTAAGCATCAGTTCATTACTCAACAAAAAGTTAGGACATTAAAAAACATAAATATTGAAGAAAAAGAAAGAGAACTTCGGAAAAGTAGTATCTGATTTCCATTCCATGTCAAATCTTCCTTCTTGAATTCAAAATAGACACAAGGTCACGTAATAGTGACAAAATCAAACACTAAACAGTCAAATGTACAGCAAAACCAAATTAGACATAAATTTTAAACAGTTATGGTCCAAAAGCACCATTTTTTAAAAAATTATATAACAAGGGAAAGGGTCCTTACCCGTATACACGGAAAAAGGTAACAAAAGGCCAAATGTCGAGATACAGCAATATCCATACAAGAGAACCAGCAAGAAAAACAAGGGCATATCAACATAGATGCCCAGAAGCCAAAAGGGCAGATACCAAAAACTACATGACTAGAAGGAGGCTTAACAGCCAAGCAATAAAAAAAACTATAACAAAGCTACCAAAATAACAGGGCTCTCATGAACTAACTGAAAAAGAAAATAAACCAGAAGCCCCAAACAAAGACAACTATTTGAAGCTCTCATCAAACTGAGTAAGATAAACATTTGAATGGAGAAAATTGATGAAAAGATCTGTGATATTGGGGATTTCCATCTCTGTTGAATCATTCTGTCTTACCTTTACTGAGACATCCTCTGCTTCCGCTTCCCCGCTCCCCCCCCTCCCCCGCCCCCCTGTTTCTCTAACTTCTGCCAGGACAGGTTGCTTAAGGGTACACCATTTCAGAATGGGACACTTTGCCCCTCGAGCCAAACGCCTTGAAACAGGTTCCTTGACATCATCCAACATATCCGGAAAGACGTCCCAAATCTCATCAGGACAGTATTTAAGAATAGGTTTGTTCAAGACATATTGAACAAGGAAGATGATTAGAGGATTATTGAGGTTCTTTGTTACTCCCTGTAACTTGACTAAATTAATTATACAGAGTTAAAACTCGATGATGGATCATGGGTAGATCCTCTATGTTGGCAATCCAATTTGATGAATCAAAATGCCATTATATTGAAAAAAATGTCTTATATTACAAAATTAAAGCCAAGCAGATCTCTCATTTGATCGGAAAATTGCCATTTTTTATGAAGTTGGTGAAACTCGCACAAATTTGTCAAGTTGGTGAAACTCACACAAATATGTCAAGTTTCTGACAAACGTACCAAATTATAATTTGTTAAATAACATTTTTTGTTGAAACTATCAAGCGATGGTGAGTTTGACCAAGAACTCGACGAGTTTTGAATTTTGACATGTTTTGACAAGCAGTCTGAGTCCACTCATCAGCATGTCACTATGGTAAAATCTTTCCCATAAAATTCGATCTATTGCTCTTTTTGATTTACTTTTGCTTTGTTTGTTTCTTTGTATATGTTGCTTCGTACATGTGGCTTTATCTCCGGTCCCAGCCTATAGGAGGCACCTTCTCTAGATGGGGGAATCACAGAGCCTCCACATTCTTAATGGGCTTCCTTGCTTCCTTGATTCTATTAGATTCACATGTTCCCCCATGGGGGGGGGGAGGAGGTAATGAGCATGGTGGATTATGTTCTTACTTGCAGATCTCTCATTCCCCGCATCCTTGACTTCCTTATTTCCCATCAGCTCTCAATTGCCGACCATACGGCCTTGACTTTCACCCTACATGCTGCTTCTCACTCCTATCACAACATGATCCACTTTGATGATGAGTGCACCATTGATTATGCTCTATGGTTCTTCCACCTTATATCTGGATGCTATTCTCTTCCTTTCTCTACCACAGAGTCCATGTATGAGTTTTTAAGCCATGCTCTTTGGGATGCAACCCAGAGTTTTTCCCCTACATTGTGCACTACTCTAGCTCACCTCATCCCCATGGGTCTTGTCCTATGAATTGTTGGTACAATGATGATTTTACATCCCTACATCATAGACTTCGTTTTATCCTAGCCCATGATCTTCCTCCATAGCTGCCACTTAGAGAGATTATCAAGGTCTTCTCTGAAAAAAGAAACGTGAGTTTCTTACGTCTAGACCACTTGCTCTCCTTGTTTCCCTCCACCATCTCCTAAGACCTTTTGGTGCCCTCTCCTCCTGAGGAAGACCCCCGCTTCTAACATTGATCTCCAAACATGGGTTTCCTATGCTAGCTCTCTCTACAACATCCTAGGGCACCCTGCTGTCATTGTTTCCACCCCACTATCATCATCTATTGTTTTCTATATCATTACAGTTAGGGGGGCTATTCAAAAGCTATGTGCCATAAGAGCAATGGATTGCGAGAGCCTTCAGGACGAGTTCCTCAAATATGGTGTGGATGCCCTTGCCTTCCCATTGGCAAAGTTTTTTAATGAGGTTTGCTTAGGTTGTCCTCATTCTTGGTCCTAGCACATATTCCATCCCTTTCTTAAGTCTAGGGATAACTCCAAACCTAGCAACTTTATGCCATGGTGTTAGATATGCAATTGTCAGAGTACTTGGAGAGGAGTAATCTTAGATCATGGGGGCAAGCCGGCTTCAGAAGGGAATCCTAGACAATTGACCACATCTTTATGCTCCAAGCTATCATTGAGGAGGCTCGTCATCGGTCTTCCAAAGCCTTTTGTTGCTTTGAGGACTTTCGGAAAGCCTTTGACTCGGTTCTGCAACTTCTGTGCTTCATAAGCCGTGAGATGTCGTTATTTTAGATTCTCTTTATCGCCACTTGGAGGCTTTATAAGACTTGTTGGACAATTTCGTACTTCTCGTAGTCTTTTTAGCTTTATGAAGAGTACCATTGGGGTCAAGCAAGGATGCCCTCTCTCTGACCCTCTTCAATATTTACATCTATGAGCTAGAGGATTTTCTTTGACAACATACCCATGCCGACGATAGTTGTATTTTACATGATGTGGTGATAGCCAGACATACTCCTTTTTGCTGATGATGTTCTTTTGTCTCACTTTGCCGATGGTTTACAGAGACAATTTGATGCCCTTGCTTGTTTCTGCTAATGGTCAACCTTAGCAAAACGAAGGTCATGATATTCAACACCTTCAAACGTTCTCATTCATTGTTCCAAGTTTTTTACAAAGTGAAACCTTCGAAGATCACATCGACCTACACTTACTTGGGGGTCCAATTTTCTGGACCATGTTTTAGTATGAAACTTGCCTCCTGTTCATGCCTTTTCAAGGAAATGCCTCTTTTTCAGTCTTGGAGTGCCAATGCTTTCAGATTGACTTTTAGGATATCCCTTTCGAGATACGCCTCTTCGACACAATCATCGAGCCTACAATTTGATATGGGTTTGAGGTTTGGGGACCTAGTCTAGGTTTCATTGATTGGGCACGTATTGAGAAGGTCCAAAGTCTTATGGTTCAATGTATGATCGGATGCAAATGGACTATTCCTCAGTGTATCATCCAAGTTGTTGAGACTATCTTCAGGCATACTTTCTACATTCACAAACTCAAAACCATGAGGGATTCAACTTCAGGGCATCCAAGGTATCCATACTTAGCCTTATGTTCTTTAGAGAGGATTGCATCTTTGGGCCCCAATAAATTTTGACGTTGTTGGTATTTTGAGACTAGCTTGCTCCTCTAGTCAATCAATATCTCTATCGATAGGTTACCTCCATTCAGGTACTCTTTGGATGCCCTTCCTTAGTTTCTTCCCTTAACAGAGGTCATTGTTAGAGCTTTCAAAGAGGATATCTACAGGTAGTACACCTAGGTCACTTGGACCTCTCCTTCGTAGTCGCTTAGCCCCTAGCTTGCCTTTTACGGTGAGCATTTCTTGTAGGTGATGGATGGTGTCATTTGTCGTCTTGACTATCTCCAATATCATTTGTCTCATGGCTTGAGGTTTCCACTTGGCCAGTTGAGGGTATGTTCACAACAGTTGTGGGTTGAGACTGATCATCATATTCCACGTGGCCATATTTGTCATCTCCAGGTGGTGGAGATTGATTACACTTCATTTTCGGATACCCTATTTATTAGGAGATTTGGAGGAGATGCCATTGCTTTAACAGAGACTCAGGCAACTCTCTATCCACTTTCTTTCGGTATCTAGATCAATGATACCTAGCCCTTTTTTTGCAAGAGGTTGTCACCCTTTGACGCAAGTCCCTGCGAGAAGCACCTAGAGCCCCTAGGTTGATCACTTCATTCTTTCAGCCCCTCGCAAAGGTTGTGGCATTAAGCGCCCTTTGGATGTTGTTGCATCACACATTGAAGGGGTAGATCAGTGAGGCGACACTCATCTTTGCACTACACTAATCCTAAGGTACCCCCGTACAACAGCGTTCAGCAATGCGGATCTTCTACTCTGTGTAATGGATCTGCTCCTACTCAGTGTAATGGATATGCTCCTTGGCAACATGGATCAGCTTCTTCAATCGGGGAGGCAAGTACACATTGTGAGTTTCTTTGCTACCACGGGAGCTTCTTCGGCCTTGGATGTTAGGAGGAATTCTAGGGGGAATACTTTGCTTCCTCCTACGATCACCCAACCTGGGCGTCTTAGCCCTAGACATTACCTAAGGAGCATTATCAGATCTTGTATTGGCCCTTTCAAAGTGATAGACAATGACACAGATGATTCCTCTATATCGGGCACAATTAGAGATGTTTGATGAGACTACCTTCCAATCTTTTTGATATAGACAATGACACAGAGGATTCCTCTATATCGGGCACAATTGGAGATGTTTGATGAGACTACCTTCCAATCTTTTTGATTTTCGACTTTCATCAGACCATGCTTTTCAAGGGTTTTTACCTCCCCCCAACACAGATTATTCCTCTATATCGGGCACAATCGGAGATGTTTGATGAGACTACCTTCCAGTCTTTTTGATTTTTGACTTTCATCAGTCCATGCTTTTCAGGGGTTTTTACTGCCACTGCGCGCCCCTCCAAACCCGCACTCGCCCTCACCCCCACCCTCCTTTCCGCCCCCGTCCCCCACATGTCTATTTGTATTGTTACCCTAACCACATGGGTTGGGGGATTTACTGCATTGGGTTTACCCACATTTACTTTTAGTGCTTTTGTCCTTTTTTTTAGTTAGCCGTTGTTCCTAGGGTCCTTTTACCTTAGCATTTTCTATTGTAATTGGGTGTTTCCTCGAACCCTGTTGACCTACTTTTGGTTATTTGTGGACATTAATATAATTTCTTTCTTTCTTTCTGTTCTGTCTCTAACCTCAGATCTCCCAATAACCCCTTCCTGTTCTGCCTGCTCATTCTTCTCTTTCTTGCACTTTGGCTTGGAACATTTGAACCAGAGCCATTATTTGTTCTATGTTAATTTTGCCTTGGAAAATTCATTCCTCACACTGATAACACTATTATGGACCTGTCTTCAACATCAAAACTGATTGGTTGCTCAAACTGCTTGCCATTTAGTGCAGAGCACCTTACTTTCTGAGTTAAAAACTTGCAAATTAGTCCCTGCATGCAGGCCACTATACTTATGTGCAGATTATGCAGACTGAGAGTTACCAAAGCAATTACTAATAAAGTCAAAATGAAAAAAAAAGGTCAAAATGGAAAATATTCTCCTAACTAATTTACGAGCCTTTACCAGTATACTGCTATCTTTTTGAAAGTGATAACTGTCAATTCATGATGCACGTAAGCTAGGATGTCCGAAATCAGCTTTATGACCTATGCTTGGAAATGAGCGTATTACCCTTTATTTCCAACAATAGTGATTGCAACTTATTCATTACAAATTTATGAAAATGGAAAAAATCATTGGGTTTAGTTATATCTTTATTCTGTCTCAGGAAAAGCCCAAATGGGCGGTGATAATGGTAGCCCTGGCTTGAGTTCCAACGTTGAGAACACAAAAAATCCATCTGGCCCGGAAAGGGAGCCTTTCCCTGCTGACAATATAATTTTTTATGCTTGTATCCTTGTTCTTCCTTAAACAGTGCATGAGTCTTTAATATACATCTGTAAATGCAGTTTCATTGTTCCAGTACTATGAGTCTCCTTTGTGTTTACAATTTGTCTTTGGAGTAGAGTGGGTCTTACAGGTCATAATTTTAGAGATACCGTATTGCAAGTTGATGTATATCTATATATGCTAAATTGTAACAAGGTGCTAGATTTTTTAAACACAGGAAAACCTTGTAACAGAACAGAAAGAACCGAAAGGGACGAAACCTTCCCTTATGAATGCATTTGATCTAATTTCCATGTCGAAAGGGCTCAATCTATCTGGTCTGTTTGAGAGAAAACAGGTGTGTTAAAGTTTGAAGTACTCCAAATTTCTTTATATTGAAAGTATTAATATTTATTTATAGGAAATTGGTCAGATTGGGTTCTTTTGGCATTGCAGTTGTTTTGCTAAAATAAAATTTAAATTTAAGTGAAAGAAAAATCTGCAAAAATAATATCCTCTTGTATTATACCCAAGAGCTGATTTTCCTTTCTTATTGATTTTGAGCGGGTAAGGCTCGGGCTCAAATGCTAGACTGATCTTTGTTGTCTACTGTGCAGGGTGTTAAACAGGAAGTACACTTCACATCCAAATATCCAGCTACAGAGATCATCACAAAGATGGAGGAGAGTGCAAAGCCTCTTGGATTCATTGTAAAAAAAAGAGATTACAAGGTTGGGTTTTGTCTGAAAATCATAGCATTAGTCTGGTCTTGTGGTTCTTATGGTTATAGTAGACTGAAATAGAATGGCTTCAAAATTAATAGGCAAGAGCACCTTACCTGTAATCAATTGAACTCAACAGCATATAAAAAAGACTTAATATCCCAAACTGTCTGCTCTGCAGATTACCATCACATATGACACAATTGTCCATAGCTGCATTGCCCTGAGCCACCCTCACTTGGATGAGAGGTGACTTTGTTAAATATTAGTCTTGAGAACTACCGTTTGATTATCTTTTTTAAATCGGATGAAAAATTGATTTTACAATTATGCCTTGTAAGCCCGAAACACCAAGCAGCAGAAAGTTAAAAAAACCAAGTGTCAAGTTGCAAAAGAGGCCATGTAGGGTCCTCAAACAACTAGAGTAAAAATAAACTAAACCAGAGAACTGAGCATCCAGCATAGTGGTGTCCACGTTCAAGCTTCCTTTAGACTCAGGAGACTGATCAGCAGCATCCATTTCATTTGATTGTTTTTCAATACTTTATCAATATTCGTTACCAACTCACCATAGCTTTACAATATGTATCCATATTCATGTTATGTTCCTGGTCTTTTGGCACAGATGAGGCTACAGGGATCTGAAACTGGTCGAAAGGGGCATCTTTCTATAGCTACAGAGGCAAGCTCAGATATTTTCATTTTCTCATTAAACATTCTGCAGTTATCTAGAATTCGCTATGACATCCAGAAATTTGAGTGGATACAGAAAATATAAAATCTCAGGTTTTCAAGCATCTAACAACTTGAATGTGCTCAGCCACCCCATTGCTTCCGCTCTGATACTAGCAACATATTTCTTGGCTAATATCTCTTATTAAACATGTCTCATGTAGGTTTTTGAAGTTTCTCCCTCCCTTTTTGTTGTGGAAATGAAAAAGGCTGGTGGTGATACTCTAGAATACAACAAGGTAATTGGTACATTATCTGATTTAAGGGGATATTAATTTTATTAAGTCCCTTTTTCTTTTACCTAATATTGATTTTGACACAAACATGAAAGAAGCTCCTAAATCAGTAGTAAATATGTAATTACAGGCTGGATTTGCATATAAGCTGACAATGTTTTTTTTTAACAAATGCAGTTCTATAAGAATTTTTCTACTGCTCTGAAAGATATTGTATGGACATCTGAGTTAGACCCAGCTGAGGGATAATTGAATGCTGCAATGAGTGGAGGGACTATTTGAAATTTAACATGATCAGAGAGGACATAATTGATATTTATCTAGACAGAGCCTTTTCTATGTTATAGCATACTTGAGGCTGTAACGTCTTTTATAATGAAGAACTAAGCAAACATAAATTGTTTAGATGTTGGATGAAATAGTGTTATACCTGTTGTGTACAGATATTAGTGTATTGATTGCTAACTATATGATAATGACCAAATCAATTTCAACAATGTTGAAATATATGCAAATTTGAATGCTTTAAGGAGTTATTAAACCATATTTTCGCTTAATTCAACTCACATCATAATGCAAAAATTGCAGACCACAACTGTTACAAACATTTGAAGCCTTGGATATCTCTTAAAGGGCACATGTTTCTTGCGATTCTAGAGAATCAAATATCCCAACTATGTTCCATGGATTAGTTTGTTTTGAATAATTTAATTGATGTTCTATGATGTGTGCTGATGCAGCTCTCTGAAAATGTAATAGCTTAATCCAGGGGTAAATTTGGTACTTGTACAGGTTCCACAAAAAGGGTTATATGCATGCAACTATATCTGATTTGGCTGCTTCTAGATATTAGAGCAAGTAAAAGGGCCATAAACCTTAATTATCCCAATCGTTGCCTCAATAAATTCGCTGTTATGTGCCACGGGTGGTGGAGACTTTTTCCAAAAATAATTATTAATAAAATTTTAAATCAACTACGACACGTATTAAAGGAAATCCCTAAAGGGACTAGAAACATCATGACAGCCGGTGCACAAAATTTGAAGGTAGCCCTATTATGACATATTGGATTGAGTTTTTACATCTTGATGCTAGTGGATGATTAATGTGAGCATTAGGATGAGAGGAAATTTCACCTACTAAAATAAAAAATGAATTGATGAATTGCTTATTAGTTTGTTGTTTTCATTTGTATCCTTAAAATTTTGATTCCAAGAGCTGGGTAACATATCCAGATTTTAAGAACGGTGTTAAATGCACTGTTTGGCGTGTCTAAGGTATTCAACATGCTCATTAAAAACAAAATAACAAATTCACGGGGAAAACCTAAATTTCTTTGATGTCATTTGATATGTTGCATCATTTTGTACTTTTCTTATTTATTTTTGTAATTTGGGAAAAAAATTATCAATGAGCTCAAAATATCAGAGAAAAGTGAATCAAGTGTTGTATACCCCAATAGAACGTATGCGGCACCTATCATCAAAATATATTGCTTAAATAATAAGAATTATTATTGGTAAAAACAAATGCCAACTATAATAGTGCACAATGAAATCTGCACTAGTGGTGGAGTCTTACTAGATTTTCCAATAGTATCATTGAGATCCCTGTCATGAGCCTATATTGCTTAGTACTAGACATTGGTATGATGAAATCTTGTTTGGTTATGGAAGATCTTGTGAGATGGTGGAAGAGATGGTCGTTTGGAAAATGAAGGAAAATATAGAATCATCAAAAGAGTTTTATTGGGAATGGAGGCATGAAGTTATATTAGCAGTAGTAGGTATCTCCATTATAGTAAATGGGCATGAAGTTATATTGACACTTGTAGTTACCTCCTCTATAGTACTCGGCAACAAAGTCTTACACATTGCATTTATTCTTTGAGAGGTTTTGTTTAACCCTAATTTGGATATTGGAATTTTTACTTGGGTAGATAGGGTTAAGGATATAAAAATGATAGGGCACAAGGGTGAATATCAAAACTACAATAGGGTAATTAATGTGCTAAACTCAAATGTACCATACGTTGAATTTATTAAATTGAGATGAGTTATTAATAGAAAATACAACTATGCTAGATATAAAAATGACATAAAAGACAATATTTCATCGGTTTTGATGTTCAAATAATGTTAGATTTGGAACAAACAAAAAATACACAGGAAGATAATTCTGAAACAATCGTTAGATTTTGGATCTAGTGTTTTTGGCTCTCATAATAGTTGCGTTACTCTGGGACGGTAGCGTCGATGCTATTGTCTAGGTTCGACATAAGTGGCATGTACATGATATTAACTGAAACAAGATGTGATCACCTAAATGCTTATGGGTTTGGTTTTATTTTCGTTCCGGTGCATTCAGATCTGGGTCATGGATTGTTGCTCATATTGAAATGACAAAACCCTAGTTTTCCATCTTCAATGTGACATTGGAGAAAAATTGGTTAATAGGCACACAGTGTCACGTTGACCTACGATGACTTTGCTATTAAAGAGCGCTACTTACATAGCCAAATTTTAGAAGAGGGTCTCAGATTCATGTAGTTTTCCTCTACGTGTTGGCTTGTATGTGAATCATGTAATGCGTGTAAAACAAGTACAATAGTGACCTAGCTTGTAATTTGACAAATAAGATCTTATGACTGCTCTTTTCGTACTTCAAACTTGTCACTGGGTTGTTCCTTTGACTGATATCAAAAGAGCGCAGAATATGAAAGCTTTTGGTAATTTGAGTGCTTTTTGAATGCTCTTTTGGTTTGATTGCTAGGTGATGAATGAATGAGGGTTGATATTGTATTCATACCAATCCTATTGAGAGATAACTCACATTAAAGCCCCTAGGCCGACCATTATAATATGTTTCATTTGTAAATTAAATAACTTTAAGGCACTGGACACTTGCGTTGGGGTAAGACGGTAATGTCGATGCTACTGTCTATCCCAAACGTTAGTGTTCAAAAAGCAGGGGAGTATGTATAGGTCATAACTTACAGAGGTGTAAGATAAGTACATTTTAAGCATTCTGGACAATATAAGATGTCTGTGTCATCAATATAACACTGGTTGAATTAAGAGATAGGCCAAGGGGCACAAGATAAAGTAGACACAAGACTTGTGGAAGCAAGACATGTGTAGAACTAAGAACAATCAAAATATGAGTTTATCAAATGTACAAGACTAAGGTGCTACATAATCACAAAATATCGTCTACATTTATCTCCCCTTTAATTTAGTAATGAAATTATTAGTTTAAAGGAAATGAATAAGTACTCGGGTGTGTATGCACACCTTGTCTTTGCTTGAGTTGAATTTGAGTGCTTTGTTGGAGTTGAATTTGAGTTTTTTGTTGGTGACTGACCTACAACTAAGAACGTGTTATAATGTATAATCAGTGCATATAATTTGGGTTAAAAGTATTGTTGACCATTTTTGGCCTCCTTAGACCAAAGGTCAACACCCCTAACTTCAAACTTTGACTCTTAAGGCATCTACCCTCCTAAACCATCAACGATCAAAATTTAGAGGAAAAAGTGGAAAAGTGCAAGTTGATCGAATTCAGGGTTTTAGCATGCAAATGTAGACAATCGAAAAAAGCTTTTTTGAGGAATGTAAAGGGTTGAATGGTCAAATATAATTCTTGTATCAGTTAGAGGGGTACTTATAGGTTCCAAAAAAATAGTAATGAGATCTTAAGGCCTCATAAATATCAAGATACACCTTTTTCTTTTTCCCTATGTCTTGCAGTTCACAATTTCTAAGTGTGTTCGAGAGCAAAAAAATGAGTTTTGGGGCATCTAAAGGTACAATCAAGTTTTGAAATTTGGTAAAGATGTTCATCATGAGTTTATATACCTATATATCATCTTTTTTTAGTCAAATAATTATTTTAAGTATCCGTTATTTTTACACAATCCTATGCTTGTCTGTTGAGGAGAACATGAAGCTAGGGTGTGCATCAGGGCTAAATTGGTGATTTCAGATACTTTATTTGATTTAATGATGGAAAAAAATATTTGAAACAGTTGTAGGAGTTATTCCATGTCTCAATGAAAAGGAAGGAGGTCTTGAGACCCCATATATTTCAAGATATGGTCTTTTCTCACTTCCTATTCTTGTTTCTCGCAAGCATGAGAGAGCTAGTATGGAGCTTCAAGAAGAAAATGTATGTTTTGAGTGCATGATGCATTTGGAAACATGTTAGGATTCCTTAAAATAGTTAATATACCTCACAATGTCCATGGGATGGTCCAATATTGACATAGAGAGATCGAGAGAGAGAAAAATCAAGTTCTCATATCTCCATAAATGGAGTCCATGCTCAAAACTAGGTCTAAAAGTGAGGGTTTTAGGGGTCAAATAAGATATTTATGGGATAAAAGGTGCTCAAGAGTATCCCCAAGATCCATTATCATTATTTCAACACATTGATTAGGCTAATAGAGCTTCAATTTAGCCTAATTTAACATAAAGACACACCTAGACCTACTAGGCCTAGAAGGTGGCAGACCTTCTCAAGATATTTCAGGGAGTTCCTAAGGGTCTCAGACGTTGATATTAGTCTTGATGGAAGGGTATACCTCACACAAAGATTCTTGAGTAGTCAACAAGGCCATGGAAGACCTCAAACATGTAGAGAGACCCCAAAGCCAATGCATGCCTTGAGAAGGCTAGTGATGGATTAACAAGTGACTAATCAATTTTTGATCTTTTTAAAGTGTTTCAAAGAATTTTTCACCCATTTATAACATGAATGACATGTTCCAATCATCCAAGGATATCTTCAAATCCATTTGAGGTTGAATTTTGGTTTTGGCATCTTTTTTCACTCTCTCGATCAAGTGCAATCTTGAAGCTCGAAGGTCAAGTTTCACTTGCATGGCATGTGTCATAAAGGTTGCATGGGGGGATAAGGAGTTAGAGAAGGTTGAGGGAGGTTGTTAGCTTCCCATTCCATTCATTTATCTAACCATGAAGATCCTTGGTTTTATGAACAATCATTAAGAAGCTTGCCCACTCTCAAACTTTTAAATTGTTTTTTTGCCACTTGAGAAGCCAAATTGTTTTGAACGTTTCTCACATGTGAGAAAGAGTTAGGACCTAAAATTTTGAGGATAGTGTTGACCATTTTGAACACAATTCAAAATGAGTCGATGTCCTATAGTAAAAAACTTATATATGGGTCTAGTATAATGTCATAGAGTGTGTCATAGTTAATTAGATGTGATTTTATATCATTTTAGCCTTGGTCATGGTCTAATTAGTCCTTATGTCATTTTGAGTAACTTAGGGGTCATAAATGAGCATTAAATTCAAATGGTAAAATTTTGAGTTGTGTCCATGTGTTCCAAACTCCTCTTTAATGTTTAATATGTTAGTCTCTATCAGAGACGTCAGTTTCTAACTGAAAACTTGCAGGGGATAACTAAAAACCAAGAAAATAGGTCCAAAAAAGGGAGTTTCAAAGATGTACGGCCTATTCGAGAGAATGGCACATGGGATAAAGTTGTGGGATGGCTCTTCATTTTTCTTAGACTCATTTCCATGTCTTACATGCTTTGGAAGTGCCAAAATTTAGCTAAAATTGTTACAACCCGATTCTTCACTAGACAAATTTGTTAGATTATCTGTAGATAACTGTAATAAAAAAAATCAGATTTGATAATATTTATGACCAAGCTTGAAATTTATGCTATTTCAAGATAATAGAATATTTTTTAGTTAGATGATAATACATGATTGATTATTATGAACTAGTTTATGTATGTGTTTACATTTTAAACGTATTAATCTATTGATTCAATTATATATTGTTGCTTATGATTATCATGTGAAAAAATCTAATTACTTATGTGTTGTGAGGTGGACGTATGAGGATTCTTTCCTCAAGCATACTGGAGGGGAGCATCATCAGAGAGGATGATGTAGATGGAGACATCGCTGGTCGATAGACAGCTAACAAAACCCTGCACACACCATGATAATTAGTCATGGTAGAAAATATATTTTAAAATGATTACTTCTAGTGTCTGTTTAAATTGTTTTTTTCTGTGATTGCCTTGTTTCACTAAAATTTTATTTTTATTTCTAAAAAGAAAGTTGTAAAAATTAAAAGGGTGAGGTTAGTAGAACATGGATTTGGTATGCACTTCATGATCCAAACAGTTGTAGATACTCCTATTTATCATGAGAGGATGACCTATAGATAAGAAAATAATTGATTAGTTAAGTAGGTGGGTGGACTGCCTAGCAAACTAGATCTAAGAAGTACATGACTTCTTTGGAGGCTATCAATCCACCTTTTAAGACAAGTTAATGTTGATAAAGTTACTGATAAGAGAGGTTGCATAAATGAAAGTACTCGATCAAAATTAATAAATACTTTTAAAGAAATAATGTATTTTAGCAAAATAACATTAAAAAAATGCTAGACTGTCAAGGTGTAGTTTAGGTGTGGTCATATTGTTGTTCTTAACTCTGTATAGTGACAGGGATGAAGAAACAAGGTTTTTAGTTGAGGTTGGAAGGTGTTTAAAGCTTGCTATTTTGATTAAAATGATTTACACAGTGACCATCGACAGTCAATGCTAACCATTGGTGGTCGATAGGTGATCATCGATAGTGGTCGATAGGTGACCATTAGTCGTCAAGGTTGACCATCAGTGGTTGATACGTGACCGTCGATGACAGTCAAGGGATGACCATCAAACATGATCGAGAGCTGATTATCAGTGGTTGATAGGTGACCATCAGTGGTGGTTGAGCGTTGACCATTCCATGCGGTCAATGGCTGACCATCATCAATTGATAGGTGATCATCGATGGCAATCGAGGGTTGACCATTGCATGCGATCGAGGACTGACCATCATCGATCAACATGTGACCACTGCGATCGAGGATGATCGTCGATGGTCACTATGGGTTTGTGTAAATTATTGGTTTCGAATAGAATAGGTTATGGACTGGTTACATAAAGGTTTTGTGGGTTGCTGGAGGTTGGTTAATGGTCACGAGGGCAAGAAAGAGCCTCAGAGGTATCAAGGGTAAAGGTTTGGTACTCAAGTGGTTGAGAATGGTTAGACGCTGTTTTGGTGGAATATGTAGTGTATGGAGTTGTAGAACTATTGAAATTAAATAACCAAAACTTAAAACAAGAACAATATACTTAGCTTGTGGTTGATAATTTATGGCTTGAAGAAGTCTTGCAGCTGGAAAGCTTTTTGATATCTTGCATTTGCCTCCTCTTTATTATTTCTTTTGATGCCCCCCAGAAGTTCCCCCTTTGCACCTCCTCTTCCTCTCTTAATATAGAAGAAAGAGAGTGGTGAAATAAAGATTTCAATAAGCTATGTAAATTTAACCTAATCATGCATTGATCATATGAATGACGGATCAAACAACTATAAATAAAAAACTGAGTTGAAGTTTGAGTTGTAGTTAACTCTTGAGGTGGTTAGGGTCAAACTATTGAGGGTCGAGGGCTGATCGTCAACAATCGATAGGTGACCATCAACAGGAGCTAAGGGATGACCATCAGTATTCAACAGGTGATTGTCGATGATGGTCAACAAGTGACCATCAATGATGGTTGAGCGTTGATCATTGCACCCAATCGAGGGCTAACCGTCGACGATCGACAAGTGATCATCGATGGTTGAGGGATGATCATTGCATGTACGTTGAGGGCTAACCATCACATGCAATCGATGGCTGACTGTTGCATGTGGTCGAGGGGACATAGTTAAAATTGGATAGATTTAGCCATTTCCACTAATGACTAGTGGGGTAAATGATTAGGAAATGGTCCCAAGGGGGTCAAGGGGTGGTTTAAGGGTTAGTGTGACATTTGGAATCATAGTGTATAATTTTTTAGTGTTTACATTTTACCCTTTTTTGTTGCAGAGTTTGTATTTTCAAGATGCAAAACAAAAATAAAAAGTTGGTAGAAGTTTGAATGGTCTAAGTATGGGAGGAGGTGTTCCCCCTCAAATCAGTTATCGATGAGGTGAAATGGAGTTGAGTGCAGGTTTGATAAGTGGATAAGTGGATGACAAAATGGGTAACATGGATGGATTGGTAAAATAAGTTAATACAAAGAGGATAAGTGACAAGTGAACCATGCCCTAACATTAGGCATAACTGATATGAGTGCACTTATAAACTCAAGATATCATGTAAAAGGTTGTCGTGTTATTTGGGGTCCAAAAATTGGGTGATCTTGAGAACACAAACTAGGTCACATGTTTGATAAGTTGGATAGGTGGGTGATAAGGTTGGTTTGGTTGGTTGGGCATTTAAGCACGAACACGCATATAAAATGTGACTAAGTGTGATATCATAGATCCTGCATAGACTAAGTTGCTATGGTTGACGTAGGTGGTAAAAAAAGTTGGGTACTAAAATGACAAGTGACAAGTGGACTAGGTGATTGCATTTAGGTGTGGTAGTTATGATTGCACTCATAAATGTAAGTCTCCTAGACAAGGTCAATGCATTTTTAGGTATCCAAGGTAGGATGTGATCTTGAGAAGACAAAATGATCGCAGGTGTTAGGACCACAAAAGGGTCATGCTCTGAGGTACCTAAATGGTTGGATGCAAAATGTAGCACAAAGTTGTCAAATATGGCAAGGTAGGTATGTGGTCAAAATGACCAAGGCAAGGTTTGGTCGCAAAAAGTGTGAAAGGTGGGCCAAAATGACCAAGTTGAGGTTAATTGGTTTGGTTGGTTGGTTGGTGGAGAATAAGGTGCTCTCTGATAGGTGCATGGTTGTAGAGAAAAAGGTGCTCCCCGATAGGTGTATGGTTATGGTAATGTTGTGTTTGTTTGAAAAAGTTTGGTTCGGTGGTGTTCAAATTGGTTGCCCCATTTAGTGAAAGGGTGAAAATTAGGTGGTTGGGGTTTCAATGACTCAAAGATGGAAGACACACGTCTTCTCAAGTGGTCATGAAAGTAGAAGAAGGTTAAAATTCTCTGATTGACAAAGACCATAATGACAAGATGGGTGGGCTCAAGAACATAAGCCTCTTTCATGCATTGCATTAGTGTTAGTTCATTGGTTAAAAGAAGTAGTTTTATCACCTAGTGTCAAGTAAGCTCAAAATCCCTTGATTTGGTAGAGGGTAAAAGGTGGAGATGAATGGTAGGTGGATGCATGGTAGTGTAACCTTCTTGTGGGGATGGCTTGCCCCTCTTGTAGGTGACCTAAGAACCATTATAGACCAGTCCATGATCTAAGTTTGGTGTAGACTGATCAAGGTAGGAAGTCTACAAATGCTGTGTGAAAGTGGGTCGAAACTTTCTTGGGATTGATTTGTTTTTGACTTTTGACTTTGGGGCATTTTGATGCTTTTATTTGATGGGTTTGAGAAGCTGATCAATATAGGAAACTTACAAGTGATTGCTTGCTTCATAAATGTTTGGTTTAGTTATCCTTCAAGGGAGTGGTCTAAGCTTTGAATTTGTTTATGTGTGATAGTTGTTATTCGAGGGAGCAATCTACCTTTTAAAACAATTTTTGGTAGTTTTGGGCAACTGTCCTTCAAGGGAGCAGTCTGCAATGCTAGATATTTTTTAACCAAGTGATATTCGATATCCCAATTTTTAATGTTATGTTGGTTTAGACATGGACTAGTCTATATAAGCTGAAAGGCTTTCATTTATGGAGGCAAAACCATGACACAAGAAGCTTAATGATGGACAAAAGAGGTTTAAGCGATAATGACCATGGGGATTCATCCTATAAGGGATGAAAAGTGTCCAAGAGAATCATGCCATAGGTTGAGCCATGGTACCCATGCTTAAGATTAGGCTAAGGTTTTGATGGATAATCGCATGATCCTATTTTAATTGGTTGTACTTAAAATAAGGAGATGAAGGTGGTTAAAAACAAGGGATGAGCTTAAGTTAGACACAAGATGACTAAGAATTTGGTTTAACAAAAAAATGATTGTAAAACCAAAGCACTGAGGGGTTTAGATTCTAATATGCCCCAAATCCACACTTACATGTAAATGGTTTGAGTCAATAATGAGAGAAGAGGTCCACCAGCTACTTTCTGACATTTGATTAGGCGTGGAAAAGATGCTGGATGGATAGAGTAAAAAGGCAAGGTTGGTTAGGTGATGGTGGCTAGACATTGGTTAGCGATAATGTTGGTTGGTTTTTGTTTTGGTTAGGTAGGTTTAGGTATTGGTTTGGGTTGGTTTGCTAGGTAGGTGTAGGCAAGGTAGTGAAAATGCAAGGTTTCATGTAAGGTTTTGGTTATGACAGTGACCGTCAGTGGTTAGTATTCGATCGGTGATGGTTCATCGAAGATTGGTGATGGTTGAGATTTTAAAGGTAAAAGAGGTCTAAGGGTAGATCGGTGACAGTTCAACAGAGACCACCATCGATTGAGGTTTCAAGTAAAAGAGGTCTAAATGTGTGATTGGCATTGAAGGCTTGCCTAGGTTAGGGTCAAGGTTGGTTTAAGTTTAAGGTTGGTTTAGTGGTAACTGATATTTGATTGGTTATAGGTGAGGTTGGTTTGGTAATAGCCAAGGTTGAGTTGATCATAGGTGGCAAGGGTTGGTTTGGTCATAGGTGAGGTTGGATTGATCATAGGTGAGGTTGGGTTGAGGGTAAAAGTTTAAGGCCGAAGTTATGGGTGAAGTTGCTGAAGGTGAGGTTGGGAAATGACAAATGGTCAAAGCCTTTTGGAAGGAGAGTTCCCTCAGTTAATTTTTCTATGTATGGTGAGGATGCTAGTTATTAAAGAGGGTTTAGGAGGGATGAAGATGACTTCATCCTCCTCCCAAGGGTTGTTAGTTGTTAGTTGGTGTGGAGTTCAAGCTGTAGGTAGTGGTTCAGGTGGATCTCCCTTATGGTGCTATGGTGAGAGAAACATTGTTGGGTCGAATTTGGGTAGGGTTGGGGTCTATAAATGATGTTGGGAACATCATCTTGAAATAAAGATGGGTTGGACAAGAGTGTCAGATTGTTTCAATGATGAAGCTTAGGTGAGGTGTGGGTAGCTTGGATAATAGGGTAGCCAAGATTTAAGAAATCTCAAATGAAAGGTTGATGTTAGTTTGGGTTGATAGATAAGTTGCTTATGTTGGATCAAAAGTTGGGTTGATCATGGTTAATGGATTTGGTTGAGAGGTTGGTTTGATTGGTTGAGGAAGGAAGGATGGGTAGTTGATTCAACTTGTTGGTTGGGTTTGCTTGTTTGTTTGGTAAGGTAAGGTGACAAAGATTTGACCCTGTTCAAAAGGGAATCAAACCAAAGACAATGTCATTAGATAGATGAAAATGAGCAGATCATAGAAGAATGGAATGGGTTTGGTTTTAGTTGAGGTTGGGTTGGTTTGAGGCGAGGTTGGATTAGCTATAGGTGAGGTGTTTGGAGCTTGGGTTGGCTCCACTAAAAGGGTAGGTGGAAGAGGTAAAGTAGCTTTGATTGGTTCCACCAAAAGGGTAGGTGGAACATGTATGGTTATTGGGGGTGATTCCACCTTTTGAAGAAGTGGAAGAGGTAGGTTGGTTGGAGGTTGATCCACTAAAAGGTGTAGTGGAAGAGGAAGGTTGTTTTCCGTAATTGTGGTTTCAAAGGAAAGTTGAGAAGGTTCCACTTGGTAAACAAGTGGATTGGTTAAAGTTGATTCTTCCTTAGTGATGATGGTTGCTAAAGGAAGTTGGGAGGGTTGCACTTGGTCAGCAAGTAAATTGGTTGGGGTTTTGATTATAATTTTCTTAGTCATATGTTCACTAAGGACCAAAGCTAATGGATGGGCCTCATTGCTTTGACAATTTTGGTTATTGGTTTACACAATAATGGGTGCAAAAAGAGGTTCAATGATTGATTGTTTGAAGACATTCAAGGCTAAGTTGGGAAATATGCAAAGGCTATCCTTTGGGACATGCTTTTGGTCAATGAGGTTTTGGATGATCATATTAAAATATTGACATCTCTCTACCACATGACCGTTTGTATGATGATACATACAAAATTCATTCTCTATAAACCAAATGGGATTTGGAAGAGAACGATTGATGGGTTTGATTGGAGGAAGTCTAATGATAGAAGCCTCCAAGAGTTTGTGAAGGATTGAGGCATATGATTCCCCTAGTGGGGTATACTGCCTAGGAAGAGGGTGCACCAATGGCTCTTGAGGTTGTGAGCTATTTGGTTGGTTTGATGAAGTTGGTTGGTTAATAAGTTTGGTTGATTTGACAAGTTTGAATGATTTAATGGGTTGGGTATGCTCAATAAGGTTGGTGGGTTGGACAAATTTGGTTGATAGTTATTGGTTTGATTTGATGAGGTTGGTTGGTTTGATGAGATCGGTGGGTTTGATAAGGTAGGTTTGTTTGAGAGGTTGGGAGAGGTTGAGGTATTTGATAGTTTTGACATGGTTGATATGGTGGGTAGGTTTGATATGGTTGGGTGGTTTAAAAAGTTTGGTTGGTTTAATAGAGTAGGTTGATAGTTATTGGTTGGATTTGATGGGGTTGATAAGGTTGAAAAGGTAGGTAAGGTAGGTTGGATTGATAGGTTTGATAATGTTATTAAGGGTGATAAGATTGATTGGTTAGAAATTTTTTTTGATAGTTTTTGGTTGGATGATTGTTATTTTGATTTGATGAGATTGATAAAGTAGGTTGATAGTGGTTGGTTTGATAGTTTTTGGGTTGATAGATGTGGGTGGTATGACTAGGGGGATAGATCAAGTCTTGGTTTTGAGATAAAGAAGGTTTTCACAAATGGGGGTATAGGTAATTGATATGATGGTTGAGGTAGGTAATCAAAAGTTTGATGTGGTTGAGGTAATTGATATGATGGTTAGGATAGGTAACCCAAAAATTGGTGAGGTTGAGATAGTTGATGTGGGTTATGACAAGGGCTAAATAAGGGTTGAAAGGTTATTGGCTGGTTGAGATGATGATCAAGTAGTTGTTGAAATGTTTTTAATTGGTTATATTTGAGGTTGAATTGATTGCAGGCAAGGTTGTAGGTAAGATTAGGTTGGTTATAGGTGAGATTGGGTTGATGGTAGGTAAAGTTGGTTTGATTGTGGATGAGGTTAGGTTGCTCATAGTTGAGGTTGGGTTAATTGTATGTAAGGTTGGATTGATTGTGGGTGAGGTTGGGTTGGTTATAGACGAGGTTAGGTTGATCGTAGGTAAGGTTAGGTTGGTTTTAGGTAAGGTTGAATTGGTTGTAGGTAAGGTTGGGGGAATAAGTGGATCTTGATGTGAGGTAACACTCTAAGTCAAGAGGGTTTTCTTCTAAGAGTTTAACAAAGTTAAGATCTCCAGGAGAAAATATATGAAGGCTCCCCATTGAACAAGGAAATGAAGATTAGGTGGATGAAGGTAAGGAGGTGGATGAAGGCAAGCTGGTGGATTTTTTTTTCCAAGGAGGTTAGATTCCTCACAACTCAGACAAAGAGAAGACAAGAAAAAAGTCAAAGAAGATAAAACACACTCTAAAACATGTTCAATCCTAAGGTTATTTTTGTCTCACTTATGGCTTATGCCTTAAGTTAGAATTGTATGACTTAACTTGGGTTTTGAAATAGGTACTAGATAAAAAATCTATAATTGGTTTCAGGTAGTTTAGGATCTCAAAATTATCTGTATTGGCATCGATACGTCACTTGATATTGGGGTCTAACCCCTCACTTCACACACCGCAACGATAAGGGTGTCAGGTGCTTAGATAAGATATATCGATTACCAGAGATTATACTCAATTAGAGAGCTGAGTTTTGGTGTTTACCCTTGGTAATGATGTTCAAATGGGATAGCCAATGGGTGAAGGCTATCTCTAGGAGATGAAACCCTAGTCGGGTCTTATGTCAAGTGTTATGATGTTTGATTTGGTGTAAGTGGTCTGGTCTTGTGTGTATGATAAGAGTGAAGCTATGATTAATTCACTTGATTAATTTAGCTATGTGAGTTAAAATAAGCAAGCAAACAATGTATGCAGTCAATTTTAAGCCTTTTTTTTATATTTTATTGTATGGACAAAAAATAAGAAAAAGAAGTACCTAGATGCAACTATGAACCCAAGAAAAGACTCAAGGGTCCCACCAGGTGTGCCATAATATTTCACTAAAAGTTTGCTTTATTTTTAAGAAGAAAATTCTAAAACTTAAAAGAAGGGTGAAGTTAGTAGAACCTGGATTTGGTTTGCAATTCGTGATCCAAACAGTTGTAGATACTCATCTTTGTCTTGGGAGGATGACCTACAAATAAGAAAAAACTAATAAAATGATTGATTAGTTAGGTAGGTGGGTGGATTGCCTAGTAAGCTAGATCTAATAAGTACACAACTTCCTTGAAAGCTATCAATCCACCTTTTAAGACAAGTTAATGTCGATAAAGTTGTTGATAAGAGAGGTTGCATAAATGAAAGTACTCGATCAAAAGAAATAAATACTTTTCAAGAAATAATGTATTTTAATAAAATAACATTAAAAGAAATACTAAATTGTCAAGGTGTGAATCAGGTGTGGTTAGATTATTGTTCTTAACTTTGTATAGTGACAGGGATGAAAAAATAAGTTTTTTGGTTGAAGTTGGAAGGTGTTTAAAGCTTGTTGTTTTGATTAAAATGATTTATACAGTGATCATTGATGGTCAAGACTGATCATCAGTGGTCGACAGGTGACCATCAATGGTGGTCAAAAGGTGATCGTTGGTAGTCAAGGCTGACTATGAGCGGTCGATAGGTGACCGCTGATGATGGTCGAGGGTTGACCATCACATGTGGTTGAGGGATAACCATTGATGGTTGACAGGTGACCATCGATGGTGGTTAAGGGTTGACTATCACACATGAACGAGCACTAATTGTCATTGATTGATAGATGGCCATTGCAGTTGAGGGTGACTGTCAGCAGTCACTATGGGTTTGAATAGATTATTGGTTCTGCATGTAATAAGTTATAGATTGGTTACATAAAGTTTTTTTAAATTACTAGAGGTTGGTTAATGGTCGTGAGGGTAAGAGAGAGCCTCAGAGGTATCAAAGGTAAATGTTTAGTACTCAGGTGGTTGAGAATAGTCAAAGGGTGTTCTGGTAGAAGAGGTAATGTATGGAGTTGCAAAATTGTTGAAATTAAATAGCTAAAACTTAAAATAAGAATAATATACTTAGCTTGTGGTTGATAGTTGATGGCTTGAAGAAGTCCAGGAGCTGGA
Source organism: Torreya grandis (assembly GCA_037957365.1). NCBI lineage: Eukaryota > Viridiplantae > Streptophyta > Pinopsida > Cupressales > Taxaceae > Torreya > Torreya grandis. The sequence continues at coordinate 18,907 of JARHVA010008198.1, read as the reverse complement.
AAGCTTTTTGATATCCTCCACCTGCCTCCTTTTTCTTCTTCCCCCTGATGCCCCTCAGAAGTTCTCCCTTTGCACCTCCTCTTCCTCTCTCAATATAAAGGAAAAAGAGTGGTGAAACAAAGAGTTCAACAAACTATCTAACACGCTGTGTAAATTTAACCTAATCATGCAATGATCATGCGAACGGTGGATCAAAAAACTATAAATAAAAAAGTGAGCTGGAGTTTGAGTTGTAGTTAACTCCGGAGGTGGTTAGGGTCAAACCATCGGTGGTTAAGGGCTGACCATCGGTGGTTGATAGGTGACCATCAACAATGATCGATGGTTGACCATCACACATGATCGAGAATTGACCATCGATGGTCGATAGGTGACCTTCGGTGGCAGTCGAGCATTGACCATCACATGCGATCGAGAGCTAACCATCAGCAATCGACACGTGACCGTCGGTGGTGGTCGAGGGCTGATCGTCACATGTGAGTTGAGGGTTGACCATCGGTGGCGGTTGAGGGCTGACCATCATACGTGGTCGAGAGGACAGTTAAAATTGGCTAGATTTAACCATTTTCATTAATGACTGGTGAGGTAAATGATTAAAAAATGGTCCCAAGGGGGTCAAAGGGTGGTCTAAGGATCAGTGCGACATCTGGAACCATAGTGTATAGTTTTCTAGTGTCTATATGCTTGAGTAGGAAAATTATAAAATTAAATTCCTTGTGTGTTTAGCCTAATGTATTATTAATACACATAAAGATAAATTTAATAAAGGTAAAATTAATATGAGTTATTATTTTACCATTAAATTGCTAAAACATAATTAAATGATGGGTTTAATATGAAATTGAAATTTCATATTAAAATATAAAAGATAATTATTTAAAAAAGAGAAAAACATTGAAATTAAAAAAAAAAGTGAGAAATAAATTAAAAATCTAGAAAAAAAATAAGAAAAGAATTAAAGATTTAAAAAATTAGTAAACACAAAAAGATAAAACAAAAACAAAAATAAAAAAATTTGAGAAAGAATTTAACACCTATTTTTAATTTAAGAAAAAGAATGGAATAGAATTTGCATACCTTATGTATTGGAGAGAAAAGAAGAAAGAACGTAGCGTGGAGAAGAAAAAGCACATAGAATCAATATTTTAATTTTAATGGTAGGTGGTGTCTTTAAATTCAATGTTTTGTTGATCTTAAGTGTGAGTGGGATAATAAAATTAAATTGTAGGTAATAATATTAAATCCAAGTAATAATATTTATTATAAAATGGGATTTGATTGATAGTTTTTATAAGATAAACTGAATTAAAATTTATTATTTCTAGCTAAGTGTAGATGTAACTTAGCTTGACAATCCTTTGTGGGGTCTCCCACCCGAAGATAGGTGTAGCCTCATATACCGTTTGGCTAATTAATCCATTAAAAAAAGAGAGAGAAACTTTTAGTAATATATATGTCTATTACATAGTTTCATATGACCGGAATGAGTTCGATTTGTTATGAGTTTGAGTAACAGATAATGGTATTAAATAAAAAGAAAACTTTGAGTAATAAAGTATGAAAGCATGTCATCACAACTTATTAAATAATAAATATTGTAATATCCAACATGGTGTCATAACTTATTATAAAGTATGAAAGCTTTCAATAGTTGATTTTTTGTTTGGCATCGCTTTACACAACTTAGAACTGGTCTTTTGTGTTGGAGTCAACGTGTTTGTCTCATAAATATTATATATATAGGGCATCAATCTGTGTTTTCCTTCAGCTAGTTTAAGAATTTTAAACGATTATTAAAACCTGCCTGGCATATGGTGATTGAGACCCCCGTAATTAAAATAAAAATAAAACTTTTTCATAATATATCTGTATACGTTCTGTATTATATATATATATATATCATTTGGTCTATGAAGAGTTTTGAAAAATAAAGTTTTTATAAAAAAAATATAAATATAAAACAATTTTGATATCTCCCTTGGCGTCTACTATTTCTACTCAGGAATTGGGCATTAAGTTTATGAATTGTAATAAATTGAATTTTTGTAGTAAGGCGTAAACTTACTTCTACCTATATAAATTCGTTATAATAGATTTTAGAATGAATATATGTCATACTTGTGACTTTTTCCAGTAATAAACATGGCGCCATGCTATAGGACATCGTTTCCCTGAGTATACCATATATGCTTTAAACAAATAATAATAATAAAAATCTACAAATTTTAAGAGTGGCACTAGAAATAATATTACCAACGGTTGTATATACTCAGGATGTATTTATGGTTTTGAATTCATATAAGCTACTATCCAATTGGAGTGTCGCCCATTTCAACGAAAACAATTAATTCCAGATTAAGCTAAGTCTTCAAATGTATTTATTATCCTAGGAATTCACTGAAAAGTTAAATTGTTTAACAACGCTAAATAGGAGGATTTGATTTAAGTTTGTTTGAATAATTATGAGTATATATTAAATTTTAAAGAGTATATATATTGAGTAGCGACGAATGAGTAATCATTAAATCTAAGCTACGAAAAAAAAAAAAGATGTTTGAAACAAGTGATTATAAACTAGTGTAATCTTAAACGGACATAGTTTATTTAATCCTGTGGTAAAGACCTAGAGACGTAGAAGTTTAAATTAAAATACCTCATTTATGGGCATCGATTAATGCCAATAGAAAAGTTTTTAAACGAAATTTATAATAAACCACCTTTTGTAGCGAGCTCTGGATGGGAATTGTAACTCGGTTTATATAATAAATCAAATCCGGGTTTTAATATAAACTTTTAAGTTTGAAATGGATTTTCACTTGTCTTATAATAATATTAGAGTTATGTTACTGGTGTGCATAAAACTTGAATTGGAACTATAGTGTGAGAATAGTAATACAAAAGCGGATTCTTGATTAAATAACCATAACAATATGTAAATGGAGTCAAATAGGTAAAACATAACTACCTCATATTGTAGATTTAAACTTGAAGAACTTTTAAACTCCTTAAAACATGAAAACCCATCATACGAAATTTGACATTGAGTTACATGTTTATGACTATTAGCGTAATTAGGAGAACTGGCGTAGATTTCTTAAGTTAATATTATCGGGAGAAATATTAACTGAAAAGTGAAATAATTGCATAACATAGTTTAGCAAATAATTGCTTGTAAACCCCCAAATATAAACTTGTTGTGAAACTAGATTACTTGTGTTTTGGGAAAATGAAGTTTTAATTTTTTCTAGCTATTGTTTGTAATGAGTGTGTTCCATATATAACTACTTTATTAATTGATTTCTATACTTAGTAGTTTTCAATTAAAACACTAAACCATGGTTTATAAATTGCAAATATTAAAATACCTACATGTAGTGTACAATAGGCTATGCAAGTGCTTGTATGTGGAGATTATACCTATAAATTATTAAATGATTTGAATAAGTTATTTAAGTTTCTTAAGAATTAGGAACCATAACCTTTGAAAAGTCTCCTGGAAGCAAATGAATCAATAGGATAACAGGTTTATGAATTATTTGACTCATTATTATTAATATGAATGATTATTAATCATATGTATTCAATATTGAATACTTATGTGCATGCCATATTATGAGTGTATTATCATGTATATATGTTTAGCTATATTTAGTACATAATGGTGTATCATGATGCAAGTTGTGATACTTTGGTATGCTTGAATGCAATATACCCGAGTGGTATAATTGTTTATTGTTTGCTTGTTATTATCTGCATGGATTGGTTGAGTCTTGAAAATCATAAGTTTGAAGTATGTGTTGCTATGTTGTTGGGAACCTATGATACCATGAGATATCATAGGGTACAATATTATAAAAATGTGTTGTACTTGAAATGTACTTATTGTAGTTATTATACCTAAAATCATATCTACATCTAACTGTTTTACTGTATACATGTTGGATATTGCTGTGAAAGTGTGTGTTATTACAGTTAGTAAGACTTGTGTATGCGTACATGCAAATTTGGGAGTTTAACAAATGCTGTGTTGGTAAGTTACTGTATCCTGTGGAAATGATGACTTGCTTTATTCTATATAGTTACTTGTATAACGTTTATGTTTTTATGCATTTTAGACTATTTCATATGATTGATTGTAAAAAAATGGGACTTAAGTCTTAGAACACTAGACTATGGTAATATGGATTGTCATAGAGTGTAGATAACTGAAAACTAATTGTATTATTTAAATTGTATATTTATCTAGATGGTATATTTGTAATCATTATTTTTAGTATGAGATAAAATATAATTAAATATTCATGCATATGTTGAACGAATTAAATATATGTTGTTATTACTCCTATGTATAGCGTGTCATGTGATGCATTTACTAGTAGGATGTAAGTTATTGAATCTTGTGGTTGAATTGTATTTGACTAATCTACATTGCTAATGCAGAGTAAGGAGTGAGACGGACATCACTGGATTATTGGAATTGCAATGTTAGATGAAGGCAGTCCGATCAAGTGGTGTGCATGCAATTGATAGAACTATATTTCACTTTTATATTACTTTTTGTAAGACTTTGGGTCAAAGTATGTTTAGTGAGATATTATCATTTCATGAGTATGATATACATGTATGTGCAATATATTGAAATATATTGAGTTTTATATGATACACTGCATATTTAGTTAAAAATCATACAACACATGGTACTTGCTAGTCTCTTTGGATTCTCATGCCATCACTATCTACCCATCCGTGAAGGGAGGGCCATTTCCTAATGGGATTAGTGCAAGGGATTGTTCGTCCATGATTGATGTGGAAAATCACTCAGATGATGTTCTCCTTCCCCACAATAGTACTATTTATCGAGATGACACTTTATATTTCCACAAATACTTGAAGTTTGGGAACTGTGCTCTAAGGTAACCAAGTATCTTATTTGTACATTGTGTTATATTGTACTTGTTATTATAAAATTGTCGTGAAGAGTTGTAATTATGCATTGATGTACATTGATAGTGGTGATTGTGTATTTAGATAAGTTGAATTTAAAATATTATAATTTTTGTGTCATTCTCTCATGATATTAGCGATCCACATTAAATGTTGTAATCTGAGTTGATGTCATGTTTGCACGTGAATACTATTATAATATCCATTTGACTATCAAGATGTAGTCTAATTTTGGTATATGAGTTTTATTAATTTTTTTAATGTATTTTTAGTTAGATCCCAATGGGGATGTTACATGTGGTCATCCATCGCTCCACCATGCATATGAAACTGGTCAACAAATTTTTGGTTGGTATGGGTAGTAGGAAGACTTCCAAGTCAAATGCCTTTGAGGGGTGATAATAAACTTGGTAAGATTCACTTTCATGCTTGGAGTGTATATAATGGTTTCTTATTCTTTATGAACCATCTTTATAAGTTAATTGTTCATTTTTGCTTGTTGTTTCCCACACACTATAGGTTTTAATCTTGTTTGAGTTGGTCCGTACAACTCATCAATTGAATTTTATTATAGAGAATTTTGAATCTATCTTATCATGATTCTCATGCTTAGTTACATGTTTGGTAATTATTTCATGAACCAAAGAGTTCAAGGTTGCAAGTTGATGTCCCAAGTGAAGTTGCAGTGAAATTCTCTACTTGCAGAAGGTTTAGTTCTTTTCAAGGGTTTCATGTGGATGTGATATGATGTTATCCATGTTTATAATGTAATATAAATCAAATTATTCATGCTTGGTCTTACAAATTCATGTTTTAATTCAAAGACACAGTCACATTATGTCACAGTAAGTTTTCTGCTTGTTCCAACTGTGGTCATAGTGTTTGGAGCTTTGATCACGTTCATAAAGGATAAATGAAGTTTTAAATAGGTTTAAAATTCTATTGGTGTATGATCAATAAAACTAGACCTTCTAAATAACATAAGAAGGACTATCATGGTAGTCATATACAATATATACACATAGTTAGCGATGGATGTGCACCTATATGTGCTTTCAAGAGGAAAATCACATTGAAATGGGATGTTTGAATTTAATTCAAGCCTTTCAAGGTTATAAAACCTTCTTTGAACACATTTAGGGAGCATAAAACTAGTTATAAGGTCAAATCATGTGCACATTGATCAAAATTACACTCACTGCCTGTATGCAACTCAATGCATGCCTATAGGTACCTCATAAATGCCAATCACATTGAAAGGAGAGTTTTTGAATTGATTGAGGTTTTCCATGATGAAAATTATCCATTTGAATGTTTTAATGCGATCTAAACCTCATTGAAAGTTCATATACCATGGGCATTCTTCATGTTTCCACTCACTGCCTGTATACCATAGCTGAATCAATACCTAGAGGGGGCTGAAGGCATTGAAATGAGAGCCTTGATACTTGTCTCAAACCCTTAAATATTGGAAGGATAAATTAAAAGTCTTTGGGATGTTCCAAAACTCATTGAATCTCGTATACTATACATACTACCAACTTGCTCATTCTCAATGCTTGCATATGAAAATGTCCACTTGCAGGTGGTACTGATAGAGATTTGAAAATGTTGATCAAGGTATGTAGACATGTTTTAAAAGCCTTGGTGGAGTTTGGATGGCTGAATGATATCATGGTAGACATATTTGAGACATTAAGTTGGTAGATAAGATTGAAGAACCATGTTAAAAGGTGATGACTGTGAACTCAGGGACAAAATCCCTAAAACACAAAAATAGAGCACCTGACACTTTTGGGGTTAATGTATGGTGATGCCACATGGGATCTGACCAATGTAAATGCACTCACCTTATAACTACCACATAAAGGAAGGGATTTTAAAAATTAAAAAAACATATGACTAGTGGAAAGTAGTATTTGGGGGCCTCTAAGTTGCCCACTTTTTCATTGCAAACATTCAATGATGTCTACATGAATTCAAGTTCTAAGTGACCTTTACCTAAGTGGTAGTATGAATGCATATATTTATTGTAGGTAATATTTTTGAGTTGATGAGGGAATTTGTGTTCCAAGTATCATCAATTAAGGTTGGATAATTAGGTTTTGGCCTAATAGGTACACCTACAGGTGTACCTTGGTTAAAAAAAAAACACCTACAATTGACTGTAGGTATATATAGTCTATGGCATAAACCTATACATGAAAACCAATAGATAAGGACACAGACAAGTTAAAATTTACCTCCAAAGACATTAAAAGGATTCCAAGGGTACATGACACATTTTTAAAGAGTAATCAACACCTATAGGACCCCTACACAGACACATATAACTAACTATGGTATGGTAGTGAGCAAGAGCATGGTGATATGGGGTTAGGATAGTGTGAATATGATATGAATAGGTCCAAAAAAATGTCAAATAACCTTGGCGATTATAAGAGTGTATTTAGGTAATGATACAAGGCTTAAGTCATGCAAGTACACCTTCAGGTGCCCTTTCAAGTAGAAAACATAGTCAACATTTGCACTCAGTCTAGACCAGTCAGGTGGAAAGGTGTATGAGGAAGTATGTGGAAGGTTGGAGTGATAAATGGATTTATATAACCTTAATCATGATCATAGTGGTCTAAAAAATATATTTACATATGAAAATAATGTAGATTAGGGCTCAAAAAAAGTAACACACAATCCACATCAAGACCCTTTAGACAATGAACTTTCTTATAAGCTTATTTTAGGTTTTGATGCATTGAAAGAGCTATCCATGTGATTAGCTTCTAAAAACTTGTGAAAATAATCTACATAAATTGGATAATATAAATAAAAATTTAAATTTCCTATGGAAACAAGATAAGTACCCTTTATTTTGTCTCAAATAAAGGGTACTTACCTAGGATGCAAACCCTACAGTTTTGGAGATTGAAAGTGACAAGGTGGACCAGGAGGTAGTGAGACCTTGAAATAAAGTTTCAAAGGCTGAGTAAAATAAGGGAGAATAGTTAAAATCATTCATATATGCTTGAAACACAATGGGGTGGTCCAAACAGATAAAAGTGCAAGCATACCTATTATGCCTCAACTAGGCCTAGAGCCCAAGTAGGGGTCAGTATCACTTTCATCCTTAGGTGAGAATTATAACACTTTAGAACATGTTTATGGGTATATTTTAGATGTGTTAAAGTTTTAAGGATATAAATGAAGCCACATGAAAGTCATTTTTGGCTTAAGACCCCATTAGGCCTGCATGAAATGGAAGAAAAGCTCAAGTGCGTAATTTAGATTGCTCACATCTTCTTGGATACTTTACATGGGAGCTCAAGGATCTTGGAAAACTTGAAGAGGATCCTGAGCTACTATTTTGTGGAATTGGTTCACTATTCCAATGTTAGATCTTTATAAACAATCCCTAAGGGTGGAAATTACCTAAAACCCTCTAAAACCCTTGGAAATGACCCGATTGGAAAAATAAGGAAGGAGATGCATTGTAATCAACCATAATGGATTAGGAGGTGATTTTAGGTTGTAGATAACTCTCTAGGGCTTCTCCCCATCAACTTAAGTACTACCCTACTTATACAGACATGCAAGAAAATGGCTTTCTTTGATTATTTTTGGTGTTTTATAGGTTATAGGGAGTTCCAAAGGATGAAATAGACTTTGAGACAGAGATTTGGAATTAATATAACTCACCATGATCATTTCATGCTTCATAAAAACTCCTAAGTGCTTCTGTATGTACCTCCATCTCAACCAATCAAAACTGGTAAAGTGAGTAAGATAGTGAGAAGGGTGAGAACTTCAAGTGGGAGGCTGTTTAAGGTCTACCTGATGAATATAAGGATATGGGAGGTCTTAACATGTGTATTTAACTCCTAATTATGGATTTTCATGGAAAAATTAAGTCAAATTTGAGGCCAAGTGTGAGGGGTGAGTGAAAGAGAAGTTATTTGGATTTACAAACAATGATAGCTCATCTTTAGAAGAATGTTGATGATTAGGGATGAAACCAATTCATGGTGGATCATGTATAAAACCCCTCCCACTTATTTCAATCATCAATTATATCCCTAGCCAGTTGTGGGAAGTTTCAAAAGGGCCAAATGATGAAGGCAATTTTTTGAGCAAATAATGAGGAGTCCTACACCACATTTTAGGAGTTTCATGTATGTGAAGGCCATTTGTCCTATTAGACATTGTATGGTCCATATCATACTTAATTATCCTATATTTATAACTCCTTTTCTCATCATGAAACATGTCCAAGTGACTCTTAGACTTCATTCTCTTCTCCTCTCTCTCAAATTCTATAAGTAGTAGCCATTTTGGCTCTTGTAAGATAATACCACAACATGTATGGCAAATACTTGCTGGAATGACATTGTATTTTGCCTTTGAACAATAAATATAAGTCTAGTTTTGATTTCATGGACATTTTTCTAAGTGTGCAAGTGATGTATGGTGATATTAGTGATAATCTTCTATCCTTGCTTTCCTTATCATTTCAAGTTTATGCAAGAGTTCATATTCTAACAGGTCATATAGAGTCTAGTTAAGTGTGTTAGGATCCTTTCAAGTGTAAAAATATTCTTGGAGTGTGAAATATTACCTCTAGTCTATTTACCTTGTGTTTCTTCATTCATCATACCTCTATATTGAAACATTGATGTTAGAATCCTTTAGGACTTTGAAGCTAGTTTTTATGCCTTATTTCATTGTGATAGGAATATGATGGTCATGTGGAAATAATCTTGGTGTATATCCCCTTATATTATGTCCATTTTATGAAAAATTATAACTCTTTTCACCACAAGCAACTAGTTAATAGGTGATAAACATTGCAAAATACATGCAGGGAACTAGCCCTTAAATCTAGAGGTCTATTTCTATCAGTATAGGTACACCCACATACCTAGAAGTATTTCCATGTTGCCAAAATATGGAAGAGGATTGAATACCATATTATAAGGTTAAATATTTTGTGACAATATTTTTATCACACACAGTGGGACATATTGTATTCAAGACAACTTGTCAAGGTGAATGCTAGTCTTGACAACATCAATTGCAAAATTGGTATGCTAATCAGGATTTGACAACTCCATTCAAGGTAAAAGCTAGTTCAAGGCCACTATTTTATTATAAAATTGTTCTCATAATTCATGGTTATTACTAGGTCATCATATATTAGAGTGTTCAACCCCATTAATCCACCTATTCAGCCTGAACTTCCTCTTGAAATTCAATACCCTCATCCTAATTTGCCTTTTGGAGACCAAGAAGATTTTGCTAGCCAAGTAAGTGAAGAGGTGGAAGAAATTAAAGATCTTGAAGATACCATGGATAGGCCTCATTAATTTATAGCCTTTAATACTGAAAATCCAATCCATTTTCAAGTACATGATGCCATTTCTCCTAATGCCACAATGAATGTGCTTACTTTCAATGGTGAGAGTCATGTTACACCTAGTGAACATATCAGGGATATCTCTTACTTTTGTAGTTTCCATAATGTCACTCAAGAAAATATTTCCATTATACTCCTTGTCATGTCCCTTATAGGTAGAAATATTTATTGGTATAGGACTTTACCTGGTAGATGTATCACATCATGGGATGACTTTGGAGTGTTGTTGACTTCTAGATTTGAAGATGAAAGTGACCATACCTCTCTCATCCATCAATTCAATGTGATAAATAGAGGCCATAAGGAAATAATGCATGAATTAAATGAGAGGTTTCAAAAGACTTGGTATATATTACCTCCTCCCATGAGGCCACCTACTAGTTTTGTGTTCCCTACCTACTTGAGAGCCATTGGTACTGAAATTGTTATCATGCTTCAAGCCATGGGTGGTTCCACTCTTCCCAAAGCATATGAAATTTCCATAAAAGCTGAAAATGGTCTTATTAAATATGGGAAACTAACTCCTAAAGTTTATATGCCTCAATTATCTTATACTTTTGTTAATACTCCAAGTGTGGCCCAAGTTCTCAATGTCAATGCTAAGCCTAGGACTGCTCTTAAGAAGGCAGATGAACTTGATCCATATGCAAGAATTCAAGCCTTAGAAGGTAATATTAGGAAAGAGAAAATTAAAAAAGGTCCCTATAAAAATATTTATCCCAATCAAAAACAATATGGACAAAAAATTAGGAGAGGAAGAGGTCAAGGGTAGCCTAACTTCAATAGGCCTGCCAATGTCTACAATCCAAACTCCACCACCACTGCAAGAGAGATGGTACCAGTGCATATTAACTTGGATTAAGGAGAAAATTGGAAACAAGGTCAATTTATGGATGATAATGAAGGTGGAAATCAAGATATTTTTTCTCAAGGAAGAGTCACTCCTCTCCTATCAGCTGAAGATGAGGTCACGATGTAAACAAATGAGAATTGATAGCCTCATGGAGAAAGCTTCATAATTTTTTTTGTGGAAGACACTTTTATACTCAATCAAGGAGCCTATATTGTATAAAATACAATATATAAGAGGAAGGATATATGAGGTGACAACAACATGCCTATAAGTTCATCTAATCTCCCTCCAAGGCAATAAAGTATGGATGCAAGCAAGGTAGCTCCAAAAGCTCCTACACATCCTTCGAGTTAAAACATTGGAGAGTCTACTCAAGGTGTCTCTATTCCTCAAGTTACAAGAAATATTTTACCTCTAAGGACTCAAGATAAGGTGAGCAATATTTCCCTAAACATAGTGGATTCTTTGAAAAGTACCAAAGTATCTATCTCCTTGTGGGATGTCCTTCACATGCCTGGCCAAAAAAAGCTATTGTAAAAGCAACTATCCACTATCCCTAATAGTCCTTCACCTTCAAGTAAAATTCATAGTCATGTTGTTATTAAAAATAACCCTAATACCATTGTTGAACCATCTACTAAAGTTGAGAAACCTCCACCATTCTACCACATTCTCATAGTGGGTGATAAATTGGTACACAATTGCATAGTTTATAGTGGAGCCTCTACTTTAGTCATGCCCAAAGTTGTAACTGATAAGAGAGAATTAAAATATGAAACTCATAGCAAAGGAGTTATCCAAATAGATGGTACACCTTCTAAGACAATAGGGATGATAAAATTTTTTAAGGTCTTCTTGCATGATTGTCCTACTTTTCCCATTTTCCAAGACATAGTTGTTGTTGACCTGCCAACTCACTTTGCAATCTACCTTTCAAGAGACTTTACAGCCAAGATAGGTGGATATCTCTTAGTTTATTTTTAATTCTTGGAATTTAGGACAAGTTATGGGACCAAAGTGACCAAAATAACTTAGCCTCTTGCACGGCTTCACATTGAGCCCTACATTGAAACACGTTCTAACTTGAATTACATTGTCCATGAGAAGGAGGAATCTAATGTGGATAATGGTGATTCTAAGCTTGAGGGCATTTCTAATTTTTTCTTGGATGAGTATGGTGTAGATGCATATGATAATGATACTTATGCATGTTTTGAGCAAATTGACCTTGGTACTTATATCTTGTATGAAGAACCATTTGAAGGAGCTGAGGTAAGTGTCAAACATTCTCCTACTGCTGAAGATAATTGCATGATTCATGAGTATGATGATAATAGGTTGATGAATCTAATTGAGCACCATAGTGGAAATAATGATGTCTTTATTCTTAATATTGATGAGGATGCCTTGGATCTTGACACTCATGAGTTAAATGAGAATGACTTATGGCAAAGGTTTGATGTCATATGTCAAGAGGTTGATCATCTTGGTAATGATAATTATCCCCTAAAAACGTATACATCTGGTTTGGTTAATGTCTCTAACAAAAATGATGTTGATTGTCTCATCAAGCATGGAGAAGAGTTTCATGTTGTGAATGAAGAGGAGCTATGGAAAAGTCTCAATGCCATATGTAAGGAATTTGACAAGTTGGGTGAGTCTCATTTTCCCCAAGGAGATTGTATATCTAATGTTGAGATTGATAATGAGTGTAATGATCATGTTTTCAAGTGACCTCTAAAACATGAATATGAATGTATTTCTATCGATCAAGGACCTATAGTCATGAAAGATATTGATGTAGTTTCTGCCCAAGGAGTTGTGAACATAGAGAATGAGGTCAAGGCAAAAGTTGTTGTACCTCAAGGATAGTCAAGAGATCCATCAAATGTTGAGCCACATTTAGAGGTGTTGGATAATGAAAAGGAGGATCTTGATACTTCAAAACATCAACTACATGTTGTCCTAGAATAACACAAAAATGAGATAGTTGTCACACACTCCAATCTGCATTTTTTTGGAGAGCATCCAATGGATATGACATAGATCTTAGTAGTTGCATCCCAAATTAAGGTTCTTGGAGAACAATAAATATCACTCATGAATATTTCAAACAATCCACTTGCAAGCATACAAAGGTCCAAAGGTGTTAGGCTTCATGATCACCTACATATGCAAGTGATTGGGGATGAGCATGCTCCACATGGAGCGATAAAGATGCAAGGGGGACTATTTTTGACCTTGGTTGAGGTATGTTCAGATGTTTCACCTCAAGAGTGAGGTTTGTAAATAGTAGAATAGGTGTGTGTGTGTTCTCTTTTAGTTGTGTTATGCTCCATAAGTGTTCTAGTTGAACACATGTGTGTTTATTTTGAGTTTATCTTGTTTTGTGTGACTTTACTTTGTGTTTTGTGTGGTTATAAAGGAAATTTGTGTGTTAAACCTATGTATAGGTGACTCTTTGACCTAATGGATAGGATTAGGCAACTAGTCATGACATAACAAGCATACCACCCTTGGTAAATTACTAAGAATGTTGACTATTTTGACCACAAGTCAAAATGGGTCAAACCACCTATAGTAAAAAACTTATATATGGGTATAGTATAATGTCATAAGGTGTGTCATAATTAATTAGATGTAATTTTATGCCATTTTAGCCTTGGTCATGGTCTAATTAGTTTTTATGTCATTTTGAGTCACTTAGGGGTCATAAATGAGCATTAAATGCAAGTGGTATGGTTTTGAGTTGTGTCCATGTGTTATAAACTCCTCAATGTCCAATATGTTAGTATCTATTAGACATGTCAATTTCTAATTGAAAACTTGCAGGTGATAACTAAAAACCAAGAAAATAGGTTCAAAAAAGGGAGTTTCAAAGGTGTGCAACCTATTAGAGAGAATGACACATGGAAGAAGATTTTGGGATGGATCTTCACCTTACTTAGAATTAATTGCACACTTTAAATTCTTTAGAAGTTCCAAAATTGAGCTAAAACCATTCTACTCATCCATCATTCCACCATGCACATGAAACTGGTCAACAAGTTTTTGGTTGGTACGGCCAAAAGGAAGACTTCCAGGTCAAATGCCTTTAGTGGATGATATTAAACTTGGTTATATTCAATTCCATTCCTTGAGTGCAGATAATGGTTTCTTATTCTTTATGAACCATTTTTAACAAGTTAAATGTGCATTTTTACTTGCTATTTCCCACACCCTACAAGTTTTGCTCTTATTTGATCTGGTCCATACAACTCAGCTACTAAATTTTATTTAAAAAGATTATGAATCTCTCCTATCATTATTACAATGCTTATTTCCATGTTTGACAATGATTTCATGAGCCAAAGAGTTCAAGGTTGCAAGTTGATGTCCCAAGTGAAGTTACAGTCAAGTTCTCTACTTGCAGAAGGTTTGGTTCTCTACAAGGGTTTCATGTGGATGTGATATTATGATATCCATGTCTCTCATGTCCATATAAAACAAATTAATCATGTTTTGTCTTACAAGTTCATGCTTTGATTCAAACACATAATTACATTGTGTTACAATTAATTTTTTGCTTGTTCTAGCTATAGTCATAGTGTTTGGACCTTTGATAATGTTTATAGAGGATAAATTAAGTTTACAAGAGGATTAAAATTCTCTTGGTGTATGATCAATCATATTAGACGCTCTAAATAACATAAGAAGGATTGTGGTGGAAGTGATATGTAACATATACACATAGTCAGCCATGGATGTGCACCTACAAGTGCTCTCAAGAGGAAAATCATGTTGAAATGGGATGTTTGAACTTTATTCAAGACTTTTAAGGTTTTAAAACCTTATTTGAACACCTTGAGGGAGCATCAAACCAATTATGAGGTCACATCATGTGCACATTTATCAAATCTTGCACTCACTACCTATATGCAACTCAATGCATGCCTACAGGTACCTCATAAATGCCAATCACGTTGAAATGAGAGTTTTTGAAGTGATTGAGGTTTTTGATGATGAAAAGTATCCATTTGAAGGTGTTAATGTGATCTAAACCTCATTTCAAGTTCATAAACCATGGGCATTCTTCATGTTTCCTCACTCCCTGTATACCCATAGCTGAATCAATACCTACATGAGGTTGAAGGAATTAAAATGGGAGTCTTGAGACTTGTCTCAAACCCTTAAATATTGGAAGGATACATTGGAAGTCCTTTTGGAGGGTACAAACCTCATTGAATCTCATATACTATACATACTACCAACTTGCTTATTCTCACTGCCTGCATATGAAAATGTCCATCTACAAGTGGTATTGATAAAGAGTTAAAAATGTTGATCAAGGTGTGTTGCCATGTTTTGAAATTCTTGTGGAGTTTGGATGGTTGAATGATAACATGGTAGACATATTTGAGACATTGAGTTTGTAGATAAGATTGAGGAACCACATTAAGAGGTGATGACTGTGAATTCAGGGACAAAATCCCTAAAACACAAAAATAGAGTACCTGACACTTTTAGGGTTAATGTATGGTGATGTCACATGGGGTTTTGACCAATATAAATGCACTCACCTTGTATTCCCCATATAATGAAAGGTATTTTCAAAAGTATAAAAACATATGACTAGTGGAAAGTAGTATTTGGGGGCCTCCAAGTTACCCACTTGTTTACTGCAAACATTCAATGATGTCTACATGAATTCAAGTTCCAAGTGACCTTTACCCCTCAAGTGGCAGTATGAATTCATATCTTCATTTTAGTTAATATTTTTGAGTTGATTAGGGATTTTATGTTCTAAAGAGCATCAATTAAGGTTGAAGGACTAGGTTTTGGCCCAATAGGTACACCTATAGTTGTACCTTGGTTAAAAAAGAACACCTAGAACTAACTGTAGGTATATATAGTCTATGGAATAGACCTATACATTAAAACCTAATAGATAAGGACACACACAAGATAAAAATTACCTCTAAAGACCTTAAAAGGAGTTGAAGGGTACATGACATAATTTTCAAGAGTAATCAACACCTACAAGACTTTTTTAATAGTCAAATGTAGTTGATGATGGT
Source organism: Torreya grandis (assembly GCA_037957365.1). Taxonomy (NCBI): domain Eukaryota; kingdom Viridiplantae; phylum Streptophyta; class Pinopsida; order Cupressales; family Taxaceae; genus Torreya; species Torreya grandis. Next base: position 2,646 of record JARHVA010008198.1, on the reverse strand, counting down.
ATGGCAGTGAGCAAAAACATGGTGATATGGGGTTATCATAGTGTGAATATAATATTAATAAGTCCAGAAAAATGTCAAATGACCTTGGGGATTCTAATTCATGCAAGTACACCTTCAGGTGCCCTTTCAAGCATAAAACATAGTCAACATTTGCACTCAGTCTAGACTAGTCAGGTGGAAAGGTGTATGAGGAAGTATGTGGAAGGTTGGAGTGATAAATGGATTTAAAGAACCTTCATCATGATCATAGTGGTCTCAATAATCTATTTTCATATGGAAACCATGCAGATAAGGGCTCCAATAGAGCAACACACAGTCCACATCAAGACCCTACAGACAGTGAGCTTTTTTATAAGCTTGTTTTAGGTTTTGATACATTGAAAGAGATATCCATATGATTAGGTTCTAAACACTTATGTAGGTCATATCCATAACTTGGATAATCTCACCAAAAATTTAAATTTCCTAGGGCAATAGGGGGAAGTACCCTCTATTTTATCTCAGATAGAGGGCACTTCCCTAGGATGCAAACCCTACAGTTTTGGAGATTGAAAGTGATAAGGTGGACTAGGAGGTAGTGAGACCTTTTAATAAAGTTTGAAACATTGAGTCACATAGGGGAGAATAGTAAAAATCATGCATATATGATTGAAACACAATGGGGTGGTCCAAATAGACAAAAGTGCAAACATACCTATTAGGCCTCAACTAGGCCTAGAGCCCAAGTAGGGGCTCGATATCACTTTCAACCTTAGGTGAGCATTTTAACACTTTGGAGCATGTTTATGGGGTTATTTAAGATGTGTTAAAGCTATAAGGATGTAAAGGAAGCCACATGAAAGTCATTTTTGGCTTAAGACCCCATTAGGCCTACAAGAAATGGAAGAAAAGCTCAAGTGGGAAATTCGGATTGCTCACATCTTATTGGATAATTTTCATGGGAGCTCAAGGAGTTTGGACAAGTTGAAGAGGGAGTCCAACATAAGATCTTTATAAATAATCCCTAAGGATGGATATTGGAAAAATAAGGAATGAGATGCATCCCAATGGACCATAATGTATTAGGAGGTGATTTGAGGTTGTAGAGAAGTCTCTGTGGCTTCTCCCAATCAACTTAAGTACTACCCTACTTGTACCAATAAACATGAAAATCAGTTTCTTTGATTATTTTTGGTGTTTTGTACGTTATATGGAGTTTCAAAGGATATAATAAACTTTAGGAGAGAGATTGGGGACTTAATATAACTCACTATGATATATAACTCACTATGATAATTTCATGCTTTAGAAGGACTCCTAAGTGCTTCTGTAAGTACCCTCCATCTCAGCTAGTCAAAAATGGCAAAGTGAGCAAGATAGTGAGAAGGGTGAGAAATTAAAGTGGGAGGAATTTTAAGGTCTAAATAATGAATATAAGTCCATGGGAGGTCCTAAAATGTGTCATTCACTCCTCTTTATGAATTTTCATGGAAAAATAAAGTCAACTTTGAGGCCAAGTGTGAGAGGTAAACGAAAGAGGAGTTATTTGGAATACATGCAATGATAGTTCATATTTAGAAGAATACTAATAATTAGGGATGAAACCAATGAATGGTGGAGAATGTATACAACCCATCCCCCTTATTTCAATCATCACTTCTATCCATATTCAGTTGTGGGGTGTTACAAAAGGGGCCAAATGATGAAGGTAGTTTTTTTGAGCAAACAATGAGGTGTTCTACACCACATTTCAAGAATTTCATGCAACTGAAGGCCATTTTTCCTAGTAGACATTGCATGGTCCATATCACACTTCATTATACTTCATTCATAACTCCTTTTCTCAACATGACTCTTATAATTCATTCTCTTTTCCTCTCTCTCAAATTATATAGGTAGTAGCCATTTTGGCTCTTGTAAGATAATACCACACCATGTATGGTGAAGCCCTATTGGAATGACATTGTATTTTACCTTTGAAAAATCAATATAAGTCTATTTTTGAATTCATGAACATTTTTCTAAGTGTGTAAGTGATGTATGGTGAAGTTAGTGATAATATTCTATCCTTGCTTTACTTATCTTTTCATGTTTATGCAAGAGTTCTTAATCTAATAGGTCATATAGAGTATAGTCAAGTGTGTTAGGATCCTTTCAAGTGTAAAAATATTATTGGAGTGTGCAATATACAATATTTTACATTTACCTTGTGTTTATTCATGCATCATACATCTATATTTAAACATTGATGTTATAATCCTTTAGGACTTTGAAGCTAGTTTGTATGCCTTGTTTCATTGTGATAGGAATATGATGGTCATGTGGAAATCATCTTGGTGTATGACCAATAGATTAGGTCAATTTTATGAGAATTTTGACTCTTTTTCCCACAATAAAATATTCAATAGGTGATAATAATTTCAAGATACATTTAGGGAGCTAGCCCTTAAATCTAGAGGTCTACTTCTACCTATAGGTACACCCACATACCTACAAGTTTTTTCATGTTGGCCCAAATATGGAAGATGATTGAACACCCTATTCTAGGGTGAAATATTTGGAAATAATAATTTTGGAGCCTATGTTTAATCCATAAACCTCTCTTAGTTTCCGTAGTTCACCCTCAAAATTCGAGAACCATCATCAAAGTTAATTACAGGTTTTAGC
>JARHVA010008197.1:517500-535616 GCA_037957365.1 Torreya grandis | reverse complement strand
TTACATTAGACCTCTCCATCATTTCCCTTACCTTTTGGTAATTTGGTGAACCTCTTCATGAAATATTAATGTGTGATAGATATTTGAGATCCTAGATCTAGTCTTTTATTTTTTTCATTATTGTTTAATATTCAAGAAGAGTGGATCAACCATATTTAGGTGTAACACTATATTTATCTTGAGATCCTAGATCTAGTCTTTTATTTTTTTTCATTAGTGTTTAATATTTAAGAAGAGTGGATCAACCATATTTAGGTGTAACATTTTTTTCATTAGTGTTTAATATTTAAGAAGAGTGGATCAACCATATTTAGGTGTAACACTATATTTATCTTAGGTCTCTCTCTCTCTCTCTCTCTCTCTCTCTCTCTCTCTCTCTCTCTCTCTCTCTCTCTCTCTCTCACTCTCTCTCTCTCTCCTCTCTCTCTCTCTCTCTCTCTCTCTCTCTCTCTCTCTCTCTCTCTCTCTCTCTCTCTCTCTCTCTCTCTCTTCCATTTTCATTAGTAGGTTTAGTAATGAGAATGAGATGAAATGATGCATCAAGGATCTAGCATATTAAAAATCCTAGAAATCTGACCCCATTATAGGATACCCACAACCTAGGGTCAGTTCCATGTTAAGCTAGATTTGGAAGTAGGACCTAAACACTTCTAATTCTAGCTAGGGTGCAATATAGACCTCTAACATTTTTGGTAGGCCTAGTGGGACAAGGTCCAAAAGAGTGGGAAAATATTGGTGTGTCTTTCCTTTGATCAGCTTTTGGAAGCAATAAATTAGCACCAATAACGACTCCAAATCAAAGTTTCTAGCTATGAGGAAAACCAGGTATGTCTCATTAAATATTTTAGTCAGGTTTTACATCTCATTTGAAATATGAGGTTAATAAGGATAAATATGATGAATATCCCTATTCTCCACCTCCTTATTAGTAGTCCCAATATGATCCTCACAATCCATATAACCCTTATCACTCCTACCAAGATTTTTTTCAAATCTATGAAGAGCCTTGTCAATTTTCTCATGATACTTATATGTAAGATTATTACCCAAATCCTTTATATGAATAGAAATCCCATAATAGTATTGCTTCTTTCTAGCCCTATAATGAGCCATCCATACCAACACTTAAGCAAACTTTAATAAGCCTTGAAAATCATGTACTAGAATTGTTCTCACAAAATTATTATGACCAAGATGTCCCTACTCACCAAATCCATAATGTGAGGGAGTCATTGTAGCAAATAAAAGGAGAATGGGCACCTATTGAGAGAGAAAATTAGAAAAATATCATAGGTGAGATGATGGATGTAGGTGGTTACATTCAAAGTATTGAGGATAAGCTAAAAGGCCTTAAGGAATAGCATTTCAAACCTCAAAAAACTTATGTGCCTTCATATACATCACCTTAGTATTTTTATGTGCCACCCATTCCTTCCCAAGAAACCATTCAAAGTGACCCTTTGAGTATGCCAAGTTTCTCATGTGTTCATTACACCTTTATTTCTTGGTGATCTATCGAGAGAGTTGTCAAAGAAAGAAGGATAGTTTTGTGGAATAGCCTACTATTGAGATCCAAGACTCCATCATTCCTTAAGAACCCCTTATGAATTCCTTCAAGGTTTTAAACTAGAGCCAAGTTGTGAAGTCATGGGGTGGGAAAAGTGAGGAAAATCTAGATTTGAAATCCTAAGTTAAAGGAAGATTTGAACCTATAAAAACATCTCTCATCCCTCCTCAAGAGTCTTCTTATGTTCCTTATCTTCATGAAACCACTGACCACCTTAGAGAGAAGTTATTCCAAGAGAAAATGGTGAGGAAAATAAAAGAGTTAGAGATCAATATAATGAAAGAGTAAGAGAACTAGAATCAAAGTTCAAAGGAGAACCTCTATCTTTCCCATCTTGGAACCAAATCATGTAGTCAAGTAAATACAAAGCTACTCATCTCCCATCCCTCCCTCCTCAAGATTATAAGTTGTTTCCATATTATAAATCCATCTAGAGTAGTATGCAAAAGAAGGAGAAGGATATAAATGTCAAAGATAATCAATTAGACCAAATACGTGCCACATATGTCCCATCTCTCTTCGAGTCATCCAAACAATATCCTATGCCACTCCTTGAAGAGCTAAGTAATGAACTCCATGTTAAACTCATAACTAATAATTATGGAATTGTCAAAGTCATAAGAGGAGATCAATATTGGGACACCACTTGGCAAGAGAGAGCATGTTTCAATCTCTCATAATGTCAAAGAAGATGAGTTTCAGGAGCAAGTGCAAGTGCAAGTTGGAGATGAGATCCAACAAGAAGACCATTAATAGTAGTTGTATCATGATTTACTTAGTGAGATTGATGAACTTAATATGGTAGAATTCAATGATGAGATACTGTATCAAGTTGAATCTTCATCTAAGGATTCCATTAATGCTTTGGAGCATGAAGAGAGCGATATTGATGAACTCATACATCAAGAAGAGAAGACTAAATAAGTAGTGGTTCTTGATTATTAGAAGGACAAAGATTATTTTCAACTATAAATGAAGCTCATTCAAGATCTTTGTTAATTTAAGGATCAAGTGCTTAAGAAGGTGGACAAAGAGTTTCCCATTGAGGACAATGACCAAGATTGGGTAGAATATGTTGAGCTCCTTGATGAGCATAAAGAAATTGAATCAAAGGATATACCTAATATTATTGAGAAAACCATGGGAATCAAAGAGGTATTTTTTATTTAACCACCATTGAAGGTTGTAGTTGAAGAGCCATATGAATAAATTAGGACTATCTAGATGCACATAGCTGACCTATTTGGAGATATTTGGTTCTCATTGAACATCATGCTAAATAAGTTGGAAGACATCATTTTATGATATAATAAGGTTGTCAAACTTTCCTTTTTTATCTAAGAGGAAAGGTACATATAGTTTTAAATTGTACATATTAGGATATTTTTGTTTAAATTACTCTAAGTGTTATTTCTAACACATTTTGTTTATTGTCCCTATTTTATTCTAGGTTAGTTTCATTTCAATAAGTTATTTGGGTACTCTATTTTGTTTTAATATTTATTTTGGTATTTGTTTATTTCAAGGGAGGTTAGAGTAAGATTGGTACCTAGTGTTAGATCCATGTCAATGTGTTGACCAAAGTAGAGACTCCATGCCTAATGGACTAGACAAGGCAACATGGTCTAGGTTATCTTACATAGATAGGTATGCAACCCCTATGAATCACCAAATATGTTGGATAATTTTGTCCCACATTTAAATCTCTTTGCATGGATTGATCAGATGGAGCTTGTAACCTCTTAAGATAAATACAAGACTATTTTTTTATATTTCATTATTATAGTATACTATGTACATGTCAAATTTGTATATGTGGTATAAGTCTTTCCCTTATCAAGTCATGATCTCACCTAGTTACTAGTTCATCTCATTATGTAGGTCATTTTTAGTGTTCTACATCTTTTGTTTGAAGCCTGTATGTGGATACTATGACTGGTTAGTATGTTACATTAGACTTCTCCTTTATTTCACTTAGATTTTGGTTATTTGGTAAACCTCATCATGAAATACAAATGTCTGATAGATATTTGAGATCTTATATATATTATTGTGCTTGTTTCATTAGTTTTTAAGAGTCAAGAAGAGTGGATTAACCATATTTAGGTGCATCACCATCTTTAGCTTAGGCTTTTCCTTTCAAATTTTTTCACTCTCTCTCTCTCTCACTTTTCCCTGGTCATTAGTATGTTTTAGCAGTGGGAACAAGATGAAATGATGCATTAGAGGAGCTATCCTTATTAAAAATCCTATAGGTCTAACCCCATTATAGGATACTCAAAACCTGGGGTCAGTCCCATGTTGAGCTAGATATGGAAGTAGGACATGAACACTTCTACTTCTAGCTAGGGTACAATCTAAACATCTAATAGGTAGCTCAACCACTATCTCCACTATATCTATCTGTAGTTATATAAAATGTGAAAATTGGTAACTTGAGTGTGGCTTGTGACACCCAACCCATAGGTCCCTCTTTCTTTCTCTCATGACCCTCATAGGCATCTTTTCATTGATTCCCAATCATTCGTAGCCTTTTAGATAGTGATTCCACCTCCTTTAGGTAGCATTTATAGTGATGATTCCATATCCCTAGGTCTCATTATTTTAGGAATATAGCACCCAACTTGGACTATAGTGTTGAACCCTAGGGTGTATGTTTATAGGTGCTCTTGTCTAAGTGTATTTCTACCTCCAACAATCAGTTCTTTCTAGTTCCTATTCCTCTTCTTGTCAGCCTAATGTAAATACATTTAACCCATGACCAATAGATTCCTATAAAATCATATTCAAATTTCATTTAGAAATGGTTGGTAAATATCACAAAATAAGCAATAATACAAGCAAGACTACTCAGGCATACTTACCTATTCTTTACATACAGCCATATCTTATTAAAACCCTTAGACCAATCCATAACCACCTCAAGTACACCCAATTTTAGGATTTTTCATCTTCATGCACACTATTACACAAAGAAAATCAAGTGGGATAACTACATATGGCTTGATCCCTCTTTGGAGTATTGGTATGTAGGTAGTGTGCCCACACAAGGGGTGTGGATACATGATCAATGCATCTTACACACACTAACCCCCCCCCCCTCTTTCTCAAAATTTTGCCAAATCATAATGGATTCTAGGGTTTGAATATTAAATTGTCTCTACATGGATTTATATGAACATCTAATAGTCAAAATTTCATAGGTAGGCTCACATAGGGACAATGAACAAAACCTAGAAAATTTAGGTCTCTGTGAGTGGTTTGGATAATAACGGTAGAAAAAGAATATAACATTGGACCTCAAGGTATCATATTTTGGTGATCTTTTCCTTTCAAAAAATTAAATCTATATCCTAATTTTTTACATTGTCTCAATCTTGCATAGCAAATTTTAGACCCTATCTCAGTTGTTTCATCATATTTCTAGTTGTCTTATTTTCTCTCCCTTATTACTATTTTTAGAAAGGTTCAAATTATACAAATTAGTAGCTTAATTATTATATATTTATTTACTACTTTTATTACTCTAGACCCTTAACTAAATAAGGAATAATACATCAATATTCCCAAAACCATCAAATCATTTGGTAAACCCAACTTACTTCATTTATGCATAAAACCTCTAGAAACCTTAGGGTAAATTTCTTACTAATTTTTCTTATATTTTTTACTAATTTTTTACCTACATAATAAAATCATAAATTAGCATTCAATTTTAAAATTTCATAGTAATTTTAAAATAATTTTATTTCAAACCCTAGTTGTCCATACTAGGTCCTAGTATTTTCCAAGTATTTTTCTTATATTTTTTTAATTTTTTACCTACATATTTAAATAGAAAATTCACTTTAATTTTTAAAATTCCATAGTAATCTTTGAAAATTTATTTTCTCCCAAACCCTAGTTTCATACAATAGGTCATTTCAAATCAAGAATTTTCCACTAATTTTTTAATTTTTTACCTTCATATTTAAAATCAAAAATTCATATTAAATTTTGAAATTCCTTAGTAATTTAAATAATTTTTCAAAACCTTAGTTGCATATACTAGGTCCCCTTTGGTTTTTTAGGTATCACCTTACATCTAAAATTATATTTCACATAAAAAAAATAAACAAACATGGATCTCACTTATTTATAAACTTTTCTTGCATTTATTGCAAATAATAAGGAGACTATCCTTGGTCCTATCATGTACATAAATGATAAAGTTTATCATATGTTAATACATAGCTTCATTATTTATATTTCATGTTTACTTTTCATAATATGGGATGATATCAAAAAAATCAATGCTAAATATGTTAAGGTACCTCTTGTCTCACCTTCATTTGAGCCTTTATCCTATGTCAAGCTATGTTACATGGTCCATTTCTCTCTTCCCCAAGTCACTACCCATCACTAGAGAGCCTATTTGACACCCTTTGTCCCTCCACCACCTTGACCTATCGATTATCTATGCTCTCCTATTGTAGCCACTACTATTCTTAAATAGATAGTAGATAATGTAATTAGAGTTATTACTCGATGAGCCACCATGCCTCCTCTACCTAGTCATGAGCCATGCCATCCTCCTATTCCTCTCATCCCAAGCCCTTTCCAACAACACAATTAGATTTTCAAAAGGCATATGATATTTTTGATCAATTAAGAAACACACCAGCTAAGATTGCCATTTTATAACTACTTCAAAAAGCCAATGTGTTCAAGGACATTCTTTTGTAGGCACTCACTTAGACTTCTATGGCCCATTGATTCAGATCCTTCTTATTTTACATCATTGGTCAAGATGATAAAATATATAGAAGATATAATTTATTTTGATCATGATGACATTCCATTTCATATAGTTATTGATCAAAATTTACCACTGTTCATATAAGTTTAAGTAAAAAATAGTGCATTTAAGAGAGTTCTAGTTGATAGTGGTTTCAGACTCAATATATGTAATATTAAAATATTAAAAACCATGGTTTTAGATATGTCATCCATGCAAAAATCACATAATAATACTAGAGGGATTGATGATATACCATGACAAACATTGGGCACCATTGCTTTGGATATCATGGTAGGGCCCAAAACCCTCTCTACATAGTTTTAGGTTATGCCAAGTCCTCTTCATTATAATATTTTACTTGAATGACCTTGGATACATGTGATGGGGAAAGTTCCCTTTTACTCTTCATCGATGTGTTAAGTTTCTCCATGAAGAATACCTATACACATGCCTAGTAGATAACTATCCATTTAGATATTATTAGATTACAAAGTCATCTTTGACTATTTTTCTAGATGGGACACCGCATATCATAGTTCAAACACTACCTCATTACATTTTTATTGATCATATTTATACATATGAGGTTGCAGAGACTAAAATATATCACACTCCTCCACTTACAGTTGTGTTCTTATCTCCATATATTCATCCAGTCATAATAGCTTTAGTCATTCTAGTTACTTTATAAGTCATGATTCCTACACCTATTAAAATTAAACAATCACTAACAATAGTTCCAATAGTACTAGTTGATTCTACAGATCTAATTCTTTTAATAGTTATATATACTCTCACAACACTATTATCTTTTATTACTATAGTTGATGAGACTCCCATATCATAGTTACCCCTTGTGGTAAATTTTGAGTTACCATATATACATGATGTTGATAAAAATTCCCAAACTACTTTAGATGATGATATGACACCTATACTTATAGATGATTATTTGTGTGGATTAAGATTTACACCAATTGGCCTAGGAGAGTATTGAGATGACTCTAAGCTCTTACTACACATCCTACATCACTCTTAGCATCCTTCACTACACTCTTAGGATATAATCCATATTTATGACCGTAGATAGATCACTTGGCACATATAGTTCACTATTTACCTCTATGTATATAGATCTAATAATTTAGATTCAAGTAGGTGGTACACATCATTTTCCATAGATTATGCTATAGATGTTACTTGATTATGGATTATTCACATTACCTATAGTATGACACAAATCTATTAATAGATTATCATAGCAGGATGGTCACCCATTTTATCTTTTTCATAGGATCGTAGGGGATGATACAAAATCATGTATAGATTTATAAGAGAAATTAGATAAATTACAGGCTCATGGTATTATTCAGATTACATCACCACCATCACTAGCTTCACCACTTCTAACAAATCCATTTATTAATAGAGCCAAACATCCCAAAGGAGAATCAACATCTTCACCACTAAAGCCACCTTTAGTTTGCCTTCAGCAAGATGACACCATATCTACAGATTTTATGACATATGATGATATTTATGCATTTGATGATGGTCGTGATCCCTTCCTCCATCTCCATCCCTATGGGGCTCCATAATTATAACCCTTTAGCCCCTCTAACCTAGTCTTTTATGTCATTGTATAAATATTTATTTATTCATATGCTTGCATATAGATTACTTTCAAATTACTTTTACATAGTTTCTCAATTTTTCTTGTACATAATCTGTGTATTATTGATTATACATAGCTTATTCCAAAATACCAAAAACACTCAAATATGTCAAAATATAAAAACATTCAAATATTCCAAAATACAAAACCATTCAAATAATTCAAAACATCAAAAATATTTCAATTGTATGCATTATCCATGATTTACATTTATACTACCATGCTAGACATACATTTGTTATTCGATGATATTATTTGTTAATTTATCTACATTACCATGCTTCACTTGATCTTATTTAAGTGTGTGTAGTTAATTTCAACTCCTTGATTACTTCACTCTACCCATTGAGGGGGCATATATATGGGAGCATATTCTACATGACTACACCATTCAGGTTATGTCATTCTTACACCACAAACTCTAGTTATCTTATTTATATACATTACTTATTGGCTTGCACATATTACTCTATTGGCACTCACTAGTATATAGCACTTGTGTATGTCTTAACATATACCTAGTCTTGACCACATGTCTTGCATACTTTAACTTTTTGCTTTGATCAGTTAGATGTGATTATATTTATAGTATTTATATGCTTCCCTTTATTTATTTATGTAGCTAGATGTGATTACATTTCTTAGTTCATGCTTGTGTCTTGTATGTTCTTCAAGACATTTGAGAATGTCTTTTTCTTCTATTATTGTGTGTGCCTTAGGACATTTTCCAATGTTTTTACTTGTACTCTTCTCTATGATTATGGCTTTCATGCCTACCTTGTTTGTTTCCAATTATAAGTGTATGTGGCATTTAAACATGAATTGTATGATTACTTTCCAAATTGATTGACATGTGCCTATTCCCCTTTTTTGTTTGGACCCTTGGCCACTCTTGTATGTTTCTTGCCTTGTGTGTTTTTTGCTTGATTTCTTTCTAATTGTTTGTAATGTCATGATCCACATCATGCGTTATCTTGTTTTCTTAGATGCCATGATGGACAACATGCCCTATCCCTCCTTCACAACTAATAACTAACATCTAACATTTCTAATTTCAATTCAGTACATTGCACATGCTATTACATTGTTATATCTATCTAGGCATACCCATGTTGATCTAATAATCTCTCATATAAACCATGATATATCTTGATATATCTTGTCAATTATAATTTCTATATTTTGTATTCTCACAACATAACACACTTACAGGGCTCTTTACTCTAGAAAACAAAAATGGGTTTTATCATAGAGATTAGAGCTCCTATCAATCAAAAAATTATCATTCATAACACCTAAAACAACTAGACTTCAAACTAGGTAGAATAAACTAGATAGATAGTGAAAATTATAGAATAGTTATCAGAATCATCCCAAGACAATATCACCAAAATTCGACTATAGCATCAGATGGTAGGTTGTCTATTTTTGGCTCTCTTATCCAAATAGCAAAAATATATATTCTCTAAAAATAGGAAAAAAAGTAGGTTCAATTACAGTTTTGTATATTTAGACTAGTTCAAATACAATAGATTCATTATAGTTTTTCTCAGAGAATCCAGATATAGGGGGCATCATGTATGGCATGATGGCTCTTGCTTATAATTTAGATAAGGTAGTTGGTATAACTTCTAAATCAAAATCCATGTTACAAACACCAGTGATTGGGGGCATTGTGCATGACACATTTGTCTTCTTTTCTTTCCAATTTTAGTACATTACCTAGGCATCCTAAGTAGTTGTGTTCCTTATTTCATCTATAGGTTGTTGGTATCATTCTGGAGTGGATTTCATATAATCCTAGTACCTATTTTTGGAGTGGATTTTATAAAAGTCTAATCTCCACCTTTCAGAGTGGCTAAGATAGGCCTAGTTTCTAACATACATTCAGCTCTCAATTCCATATTGTTATATTATAGAGCATTCATGGGATTCAAGAGCCATCTCATATGATGCACATTTCATATTGGTATCAATTCATAGATTCACTTCATGGGGCAATGATGGAGCCAAAGTACTAGCTAGCCTTTTTATTCTTGAGCCACCTACTTAGAGGGATTGGACACATAGTCCAAACATCGATTAGCACATGCATGGTCATGTAGGTTCACTTAGTAGGTGATGTTGGAAATATTGGCATTGATGTCAAAGGTTTAGCATTATTGGTGATAAAGGCCCCATTTAATTTAATGTTGTTTATCTTGGCTAATATGAGTTAATATTTATTTAATATTAATGAATATATTTTTGGTTGCATATGAGACAAAATAAGGGCCCATGGAGAAGTCGGAGAGCCATGGGGTAAAGAAAAAAGAAGGATGGGATGCATTTTCCCATGAAGAGTCATCTTGGGGAATACCAAGAGTCACCAAGTGAAGACAAAAATGTAAGGGCACAATTTATCATGAAGGGACACTTTGAGGAATACAAAAAGTCACCAAAGATAAGGACAAAAGTGGGAAGGATGTTTTTGGTCATGAAGGGTCACCACATGACTTTTCAAAGGCTTGAATATAAAGGGTCATCCAAGATTGGTGCCATTTTTGATGAGTATTGAATGGTCACAAAGGGGGAAGGCCAAAGGTCATTTGGAAAGCTATAAGTAAAGGCTTGAGAAGCCATTTGTAATATGAGTGTGAGAGGTTGATTTGATATTGTAATATCTAGCTTAGAAGAGCAATTATGAGAGATGAATATGATTTGTATTTGTTATATCTAGCTTAGAATAGCAAAGGTGAGAGAGAGGAAGGAGATGGTGTATTGATCTACCATTTGTTTAGATAGCAACATTGAGCGATAAGTGTGTGGTATACACAAAGGGGTTGGTGCTCCTGTGGGTTGGTGCTCACGAATTGTTGTTGGGTTGGTGCTCGGTAAAGGGGTTCATGCTCCTGTGGGTTGGTGCTCACAAATTTTTGATGGTTTGGTGCTCGATAAATGGGTTGGTGCTCCTGTGGGTTGGTGATCATGAATTATTTCTGGGTTGGTGCTCGGTAAAGGGGTTGGTGCTCCTATGGGTTGGTGCTCATGAATAGTAGCTGGGTTGGTGCTCGGCAAAGGGGTTTGAAGCTCTTGTGGGTTGGTGATCATGAATTGTAGCTGAGGTTGGTACTCGGTAAAGGGGTATGGTGCTCTTGCGGGTTTTTTCTCATGAATATACTTGAGATTGTTCTATGTGGTTTTTCCCACATTGGGTTTCCACGTTATATCTAGTGTCTCTCTATCTTGTGTGATGTTTATTGTTTGAGTTTTATTTCATATCTTAAATGTTTGATTAAGTGGAATTTGGTTAAAGGAAAGATTTATAAGATAAATGATACACTGATTCACCCCCCCCTCTCAGTATATCCCATGCTTAACAATTAGTATCAGAGCAGGCTCCTTTTTCAAAAGTTTTATAACTTGAAGGTAGATCGGGAAAGCATGATGGCTGGGTCACAGGAAGGATTTTATAAAAATAAGGCACCTTTGTTTGATAGGATGAATTATGCTTTTTGGAGCATGAGAATGAAGGTTTATTTGATGGCCCTTGGATTTGACATATTGAAATCAATGGTGGAGGAATATGAAGAGCCACAGACATCTACAATTACTCCATCAAAAAAGAAGGAAAGTGAATGTAATGCTAAATCTTTAAATTCTATTTTATGTGGTTTATGTGAATCTGAATTTGTTAAAGTTATGCAATGTAAATTTGCTCATGAAACTTGGGTAAAACTTGAGAATATTTACAAAGGTGATGGAAAGGTTCAGCAAGCTAAGTTGCAAAATTTTAGAAGGCAGTTTGAAAGTTTGAAGATGGAAGAAGAAGAAGATATAACAAGTTATCTTTTGCAAGTTGATCAAGTTGTAAATCAGATTCAAGGTCTTGGAGAAACATTAGATGAGTCAACGGTGGTGCAAGAGGTTTTGAGATCTCTACCAATGAGATATGATGCAAAGGTTTCAGCAATTGAGGAGATGAAGAATTTAGCCAAGCTAAAGATGGATGAGCTTCATGGTATTCTCACGGCATATGAGATGTGAACAGAACAAGATAAACCCTCAAAGAGAAAAGCAGCTTTCAAGACATCAAAGAAGGAGAAATCTAAGATTCAAGAATCAAGTGATAGTTACAGTGATGATGAAGATGACAATGGAACACTTTTCATTCACAAGCCGAAAAGAGGAATAGGTAAATATCAAGGAAAATTACATTTTAAATGTTTTAATTGTGGAAAGATTAGACATTTTTTAGCTAGATGCCCAGATAAAGTTAAAGATGATGAAGAAGAAAATCCTACATACAAGATGAATTTCAAAGGCAAATCTAAGAAGGAATTAGAGAAGAAGAGCTTGTATTCTAAGGATCCTAGTTCAAGCGAAGATAGTGGAGTCAGTGATTCAGAAGAAGAAGAGATTCTATTCATGGCCATACATGAAGGTGATCAAGAAGAAGAAGAGGAGGAAGCTGAAGTGAATATGGAAGGAGGGCTCATTTGTGCCTTAGAAGAGTTAGAAGCTATTTAGAAGAAGAATCAAAGATTAAAGTGCTAGATCAAGAAAAATGAACAAGATTCAAAGGAAATGATTGAAGATCTATAAGCACACTTTGAAGAAGCCAAGAAGAATGAAGAAGATCTCACAGCACATTTGGAAATAGCAAGAAAATATTGTGAAAGCTATGTTATTGAAATTGCCTCTTTAAAAGAAGATATTTAGAAAGCAGTTAGTGATAAAGTAGTCAGTGATTCAAAATTTGAAGATAGCACTAACACGTTGAATAAGATATTGGAAAGTCAAAAAGCATATTCAGATAAGATAGGGACTGGTTTTCAAAATAAAAATAGCTATGTTGAAGCTCTTACACAAGAGGAAACAAAAAGGGGAGAAGTGAAGAATACAGAGGGCATTTCAAATAGAGAAGGCTGGAAGGAACAAAGCTACAAAAGGCAATCAAGTCAGAGATATACAGATAGGTCTTATTTCTATGGCTATTATTTTTATTATAATGGATATGGTCACAAGAAATTAGAATGTAGAAAAAGAGCTAAAAATTTTAGAAATAAGGAGAAGGAAAATCAAGTAGAGTCAAGCAGAAGCCACAATTCTTTTGCTCCTCTATCAAGCTTTGATGAAGAGACCATAGTATGCTACAAGTGCAACAACTTTGGACACATATCTCGGTATTACAAAAGCATGTTCGAGTCAGTCAAGAAGGATCAGAGTTTCAAAGCTCCATTCATTAGGGAGAAGGTTCAAACATGTTCATGGTAGAAGAAACAACATGAAGATTCTATGATGGTTCAGATAGCCCTGCATGTAAGAGGTAAAGATCAGCCATGGTTAATTGATAGCGGATGTTCAAGACATATGATAGGAGATAAAATTAAGTTCATATATCTAAAGAAGATCAATGGTGGCACAGTG
Source organism: Torreya grandis (assembly GCA_037957365.1). Taxonomy (NCBI): domain Eukaryota; kingdom Viridiplantae; phylum Streptophyta; class Pinopsida; order Cupressales; family Taxaceae; genus Torreya; species Torreya grandis. The sequence continues at coordinate 522,185 of JARHVA010008197.1, read as the reverse complement.
AGATTTGGAGATAAAACCACTGCCAGGATAGCCGAAAAAGGTACTTTGAGTTTGGATTATGGTAGAACTAAGACTAAAAATGTTTTGTATGTAAAAGGTTTTAAGCATAATCTATTGAGTGTTAGTCAAATTTGTGATCAAGGATACACATTAAGGTTTCATGCTAAAGGTTATGAGATTAGAAGAAAAGATTCAAATGAGTTGATTGCAGATGCTCAAAGGATAGGGAACAATGTATATGTATTATCAGATATCTTCTCAAAGGCACGATCAAAGGGCACATTCAAAGATCAGTGAGAGGAGTTGGGAGTAATTTATATTACTTCCTGCCATTGATGTTTAGCATAAAGTGAGGGGGAGCTAAGTGTTAGCTCTAGGTAGGCCCTTTGCCATTGATTTCAAAGGGGGAGAATAATATGTACAAGTATAGGTGTAGAAAATAGGTACAAGGAATAGGTACAGGTTGCTACAGTAAGGGGGAGTTACTGTATGTTTTCAGATGATAGGATGTGTAGGTGACAGGATGTGGCAGTTTCAGGATTGAGGTTGCCATCAATGACAAAGGGGGATATTGTTGGAAATATTGTCATTGATGTCAAAGGTTTAGCATTATTGGTGATAAAGGCCCCATTTAATTTAATGTTGTTTATCTTGGCTAATGTGAGTTAATATTTATTTAATATTAATGAATATATTTTTGGTTGCATATGAGACAAAATAAGGGCCCATGGAGAAGTCAAAGAGCCATGGGGTAAAGACAAAAGAAGGATGGGATGCATTTTCCCATGAAGAGTCATCTTGGGGAATACCAAGAGTCACCAAGTGAAGACAAAAGAGTAAGGGCGCAATTTCTCATGAAGGGACACTGTGAGGAATATGAAAAGTCACCAAAGATAAGGAAAAAAGTGGGAAGGATGTTTCTGGTCATGAAGGGTCACCACATGACTTTTCAAAGGCTTGAATATGAAAGGTCATCCAAGATTGGTGCCATTTTCCATGAGAATTGAAGGGTCACAAAGGGGGAAGGCCAAAGGTCATTTGGAAAGCTATAAATAAAGGCTAGAGAAGCCATTTTTAATATGAGTGTGAGAGGTTGATTTGATATTTTAATATCTAGCTTAGAAGAGCAATTGTGAGAGATGAATATGATTTGTATTTTTTATATCTAGCTTAGAAGAGCAAAGGTGAGAGAGAGGAAGGAGATGTTGTATTGATCTATCATTTGTTGAGATAGCAACATTGAGCGATAGGTGTGTGGTATACACAAAGGGGTTGGTGTTCCTATGGGTTGGTGCTCATGAATTGTTGTTGGGTTGGTGTTTGACAAAGGGGTTGGTGCTCACGAATTGTTGCTAGGTTAGTAGCTCAACAAAGGGTTTGGTGCTCCTATGGGTTGGTGCTCATGAATTGTTGTTGGGTTGGTGCTCGGCAAAGGGGTTGGTGCTCATGAATAGCAGCTGGGTTGGTGCTCAACAAAGGGGCTTGAAGCTCTTGTGGGTTGGTGCTCACGAATTTTAGCTAAGGTTGGTACTCAGCAAAGAGGTATGGTGCTCCTATGGGTTTGTTCTCACGAATATACTTGAGATTGTTCTTTGTGGTTTTTCCCACATTGGGTTTCCATGTTATATCGGGTGTCTCTCTCTATCTTGTGTGATGTTTATTGTTTGAGTTTTATTGCATATCTTAAATGTTTGATTAAGTAGAATTTGGTTAAAGGAAAGATTTATAAGATATATGATATATTGATTCACCCCCCCCCCCTCTCAGTATATCCCATGCTTAATAGGTTATGATGGAATTAAAGGTCTAACCTTTTCATTCTTGAACCACTCTTAAGTAATTGAGCACTCATCTCTATTTTTAATATTACTCTTGGAACAACATATACCCAACATTACTAAGCATCATCCATCATCACTCAACACCACAACAAGTTTTGTAATGGTTTGTGTACTTGTTGAGGTATATTCCTTCCTTTCTCTTCCTCTCTCTCTCTCTCTCTCTTACTATATTTTTAAATTATTATTTTAGATATAGTGTATCTATTAATCACTGATCTACTCTTTGTTTCCTCTTATAGATTTACACTTCACAACATGCTCTCTCTACCTTGTAAGTAAGTTTATTACACTTTCTATTTTTCCTTTATCCTAGTATTTTGCTTTGTTGCATCACTAAAATAAAGGTGTGGGGGGTATGTAATAATATAAAATGTGAAAATTGTTAACTTGAGTGCGGCTTATGACACCCAACCCATAGGTCTCTCTTGTTTGCTCTCATGACCTTCATAGGCATCTTTTCACTGATTCTCAGTCATCTGTAGCCTTCTAAATCGTGATTCCACCTCTTCCAAGTAGAATTTATAATGATTATTCCATCCCCCTAAGTCCCATTGCTTTAGGACTATAGCACCTAACTTTGAATTTAGTGCCAAACCCTAGGGTGTCCATTTTTGGTACTCCCATCCAAATGCATTTCTACCTCCAATGGTCAGTTCCTTCTTATTCCTATTTATTTTCTTATAGACCTAATGTGAATACATTCAACCCATGACCAATATATCCCTATAAAATCCCAATCAAATTTCATTTATAAAGGGTTGGTAAATATCATAAAGTAAACAAGAATACAAGCAAGATTACGCAGGCATATTTCCCTATTCTCTGCATACAGCCATCCAATACAACTAAAACTTATTCAAATCCTTACACCAATCCTTATCTACCTTAATAACACCTAATTTTATCATTTTTCATCTTCATACACACTATTACACCAAGCACATCAAGTGGGATAAATACATATGGCTTGATCCCTCTTCGAAGTATTGGTATGTAGGCAACATGTCTACATAAGGGGTGTGGATACAAATTAAATGCATATTACACACACTCACACCCCCTATTTCTCAAAAAAATTCTAAACAATAATGGATTTTAGTGTTTGAAGATTAAATTAGCTCTATAGGGAGTTATACAAACATCCAATAGTCAAAATTTCATAGGCAATCTCACACAAGAACAGTGAACAAAACCCAGCAAACTCAAGTCTCTATGAGTAGTTTAGATAATAGTGGTATAAAATGACTATATCACAAAATCCTAGGGTTTCCTATTTTAGTTCTCTTGTTCTTTCACAAAATGAAATCTAGATCTTGATTTATGACACTGTCTTAGTCTTACACAACAAATTCTAGAGCCTATCTCAGCCATTTCATCCTATTTTTAGCTAAATCTTATTTTCTCTCCCTTATTAATATCTTTAGAAAGGTTAAAATTATATAAATTATTAGCTTAATTATTTCATATTTATTTACTAATTTTATTACTCTAGACCCTTAACTAGATTAGGAATAATGTACCAATATTCGTAAAACCATTAAATCACTATCATCCATCATCATCATCATCATTATCATCATCATCATCATCATCTTGATCATATCTTGAGTCCTATATTTTGGTCACTTGATCATATCCTCATTCTTATTCATTAGCTACATAAATATTGATTGATTTAGCTTTGAGATACACCCATCATTAACCCTATCAAATCATTATCTATCATGGCCTATAGCTCTCCTTTATATGCATTTTTTATTGGGATATGTCTAAATCTTGTGGCCTTTTAATCATATCATCATCTTGTTATGGTTGATTCCCCCTTAGAATGTGTTGACAATAGTGACACAGTTATATCTACTCCTTGTGTATGTGTCTTTGCTATGGGCATCATTAATTTGTATCTTAATGCATGAGTTGACCTCATCTTCTTCATCAACTATCTCATATCAATCATCCCATCCCCTTGTCCATCCGTATCATTACACCCATTGTTTCATCTTTTGAGTGGCCATCCATCTCATTCTTCCTAACATGTCCCCTCGAGGTAGAATCCTATCCACTAACATCATCTACTAATATCCATCCATGACATGGTTTTTCTTTGAAAGACATTAATCCTTCTACTTATCTATACTAACAATACCCTTTCAAAGAGGGGTAAAATGTATGCACCTAAATTTTCTCACCTCATTACTATTGATAATTTTCTTATAAATTGACACTAATTCTACTAATCCCATTTATTCTAAGTCATCCTACTAATTAATCTCCTATTTCTATATATTTATTCAATATCCCAATTCAATAATTATCCATTTCCCTATCCTTAGTCTAATCCACCTCTTTCATTAATTCTTCTTACTCCCTATTATCCTAATCTAATCTTAGTTATTAATTATTTGGGAATTTTAAACTCCCATAATCCTAGATGACCATCTACTAGCCTACTCCCTAGGATATACTACACCCCTAATCCCTAATCCTTATATAACCTCCCTCTAATCCTAATTATCCTTAAGATGATTCTATAATCCTCTCTAACTTATCCTCCCTCTCTATAAGCCTCTAAGTCTAGAGGCTTCCAAGGAATTTTAAATTCCTTGGATAATTTGTAACCCTTGGATCTCTTCATCTAACTTCAAATTTCTACACTTGATCCTCCCCCCACAATCTATATAACCAACCTCTATCCTCCATTGGATCTATCTCCAAGATTCATAACAGCTCTTTGTCAAAATAATCTTATGAATCCATGTCAAATCCTTGTCCAACTATCATTTGATTCAAGAATTCAACATCCAACTTCATGCCATCATAATACCAAAAATCTGAGTTTAATAT
>JARHVA010008197.1:392500-512500 GCA_037957365.1 Torreya grandis | reverse complement strand
TTTGAGAAATAACAAATCAGTTATTGAATATAACATATTCTATTATAATTTCAAAAATATACTTTATCAAATAATGATTCAATGCAAATATGAATGTGTAATCTACCCTATCTGATAGAGAAGGTTTATGAACTAGAAAATCTCTTGAAGGAAATAAATCTGATTCAAATATAATATATACATCAAATTAATATCTTGATTTTGTTGTAATAACTTTCAAATAATACCAAGTTAATAAAATATATATACAAATAAAATAGAATTGAGATAAATCAAAGATAAATAAATATTTAATAAACAACCTAGAAGAACTCAACACTCAAGAGACACAAACAAACAATAGCTAACAAAGTAAATTATATAAAACAAACAAGACATCAACTAAACTAAGAAAGAAATAACAAACTATTTAAAGAAACAAAGTATTAAACTATACATAAAAATTAATCTAACTTAAGTCTAACAAACTAAAACAATCTAAGTTTAAACTAAATTTACACACTAATTAGTCTAGAAACTAAGTATAACTCTAAGAAATTAAATAAAGGAGACCAATCTAAGAAACTAATTAAAGAAAAATAGAAATAGAGAGTAAGTGAAAGTAAAGGAAAGTAAATATATTAAGCTAAAGGAAACAAAAACAAAAATAGACTAATTAAAGATTAATCTAAATTAGATTAAACTAAGATAAATACAAAGTCAATATAAACTACAATATAGATAAAAGATGCGAGTCTCAATAAAGACAGTAGTCTTATCAAAATAGATCAATTTTATTTGAGAAACCAACATCTTTCTTTACCAAATATATTAAGAGTCAATTTTTACAATCAAATACATCAATGAAATGTCACAAACAGTGAAATTTTCATCATTATTCAGGTTGAATACTTAGATTTTGCACATAATACTACAAGGAGCAATCATCAAAAGATGTTAAACCTAACAACTTCATATAATCTATTATAAATGGTAATATAAAACTAGATATACCTACATTGCCTAAGAAATTTACTCAATCGTTAGAGAAAGTATCATTTGGTCTATCTGTAAAAGTCATGCTATCTCAGAGAAGTTAAATAGAAGAGAGAGAGATAAATGATTCACTTTACAATGTATAAGTCTTCAATACCTGTGTTATTCCTCCTCTTCAAATGAATCCTTGATCTTCTTTTATGCTTCAAATTTAGTTGGAAAAAGAAGTTATAATTAGCTTTAGTTAGTTACTTATTTAACTTAATTCATTGACTTTTTAAAAGTCAATGAATATAGATAGTTATTAGTTAAGGTTTAATTAAGATTTAAAAGTATTAATGGATTAAGTATTTGTATACAGACTGGGTACTTTCTAAGGGGTGGGGACCCTTAATCAATTAATAATAAAATAGAATAGTATATTTTAATAAATAAATAGATAAATCAAAGTAAATGAAATTTTTATTTTTATTAAAACCATAATGCATATTTCTTAAAATTACTTAGACATATATATATATATATATATATATATATATATATATATATATATATATATATATATATATATATATATATATATATTAGAAAATTAAATTTTATTGTACTTTTAAACATCATAACCAAAATATCAAAATCTGAAAATCAAAGTATCAAATTTGAAAGTACTTAAGTTTCAAAAACTTAAATTTCAATTGATAAGATGAAAATTTATCCTACTGACATCTAATAATTATCAAAATTAGAAAGGACCTCAATTACTGGCTTTCCCTATTCATTCACACACTCATTATATTCCATCTCAACTACTGGAAGATGAACCATGTTTGTTCCTAAGTCACTTGTGGGATCATCCACCTCTAGCTTAATCCACTTGAGAAATCTAACTTCAACTAGAGTGTTTGTGTCATTCTGAGTATCGGGCCATTTACTTGAAATGGTTGGATGAATTTCAAGACTATGTTTCTTGTAACTTGAAAGTGGCTCCTTCAAACTTAATTATTTGCATCCTAAAATAGGATATCTCTGAGATGGTGAGGGCTGATTAGAAATAAAAGGCATGGAAATATCAACAAAGTTCTTAGTATGGGATACTTTAGTGTTTATCTGAGTGGTTTCATTAACATGATGTGGCTCATTAACATGTTGGATTCTCTCTGGGGTATGTGATTGGACTATAAAATAATGTGGATTATTTTAAAAGTGGTGAGAGAAACTACTATGGGTTTGAGACCTAATACCAAATATACAACCATGAAATCCTTTATTACCTTTAGGTTTTAAAGGATTGAAAGGCCAATTATTCAATACATTCTAGAACTTAGGGTTATTAACATCAAAGTGGATTGACATCTTGCCACCCCTATTAGTATACCTAGGGCTAAATCTTCTATCCTAAAAAACCCCTATTTGAATTTGTCTATTTGGGTTATGTTGATTCATGCTACCAGAAGTCTAATTTCTTCCTCAACCTTGATTATCACTATCTATACCTAGTCAGGATTGATCCCAGCCTGACATCCTATACATTTTTAAATATATTCAAAAACTAATTATTTATGACTATAAAATCAATTTTCATATATTCAATATGAAACCAAGCTATATTTATATATATCAAACACATAGTCACTTATAAAATCCATTATTAGTAAAAAAAAATTCAACTATCAGTTGACTAAAACAAAACTAAATTACTCCAACTGTCTCAACTATTCTCACAATATTCTATTTTGATTTCATCAAAATATCCTTTAAAATCCAACTAAAACTTTAAAATAAAATTATATTATAATAATTTTATTTTAAAAATATTCTGACATATCTTCATGATTTTCTAATCTCACTGTATGAAAATTATTTGAGAATATAAACTAAACCAATTCTCATAATTGAAATCAATATTTCCATAGATTCTTATTCATGAAATGTATTTCTCAAATCGTAAACCACATATATTTTCTCAATTTGACAATGAAATTAAGCCATCAAAGCCTTTCCCAAGTCATTAGAACAAACTGAGAACCATCTTAACACAATATTCTAAAACTTTCAATAGCCTTACTACCCATTAAAAAAAATGAAAGTATAATATTATAGTTTATTTTCCATTTAAATCTATCAAAAGTTAAATAAAATAATAAACTTAGAATTTTGTGATACAATTATTCTAAAATATCAAGTTTTGATCATTTTAAAACCATTTAATCTCATGTAACCATGACTAGAAAATTTTAATGAATAATTATATCTTTTACATGATCTCAAAACTAAGAAATAACATATAACAACCTTCCAATAAAACTATTAATCACATGTTTTACTACTATTCATTTCCAAAACTTTGAACAAAAACCCAAACATATCCTTTTGTGCCAAAATAAAACTTTCCATGAAAATATTTCCAAAATCTTCCATTATACTCAAAAAAAATTGATTCCATTAGTCTTTCTAGTATTTCATCATTTATGAACCCTAAACATGCACAAAGCTTATGACCTCAATATGATAAAACACCATCATATCATTATAATAAAAACCATTTGAAACCCAAAACTGAGATGTGAAAGTCAATCAATAACCTCCATTATTTTCATAGACAAATATCAACACACAAATTTCCATGACATAACCATGCAGGATTTTTATTGCAAGACCCATGAATAAATGAAATTGTATAAATCTATGACTGAACAATATATTTTCATGTTCCAACATAATTACCTTTTTTATCACTTCTTTATGACAAATAGTATATTTATTTGAACTCTTCCAAATATTCATGAAAACAAACGATAGAGTTCACTTTTACATAGAACCCTAAGTGTGTATGAAACTAAAAATATATTATTTTCAAACTATAACTAGTGTGCTCAAAGTGTCATTTAATATCAACTAAAAGCATAATAAAACTAATATATGCATTCAAATAAGCCAATCTTTCATAATAAACCATACTTGAATCATTCTGATAGAAACATTTGTTTTTTCTCATCATCCATTGAGATAAATATTATCTATATCAAAACTAAGCCATTTCTCATTGATATCTCATACACAGAGAAAACATGGCAACCACAAAATTGCAAGATATTTTAAGTTCCCAAAATATCCATGTAGATCTTAAGTCAAAACTTGTCGAAACGTGTAAACCAAAAATAATATTTCTTCCCATACAACTAGAAACTATATTTCTCTTCATGTAAATAAAAATCATTCCAAATAATTCAAAATTTTCTTTATAACTCATTTAGCTCATTATTGTCATACTTATATGCATTTCCTTACAACTTTCCTCTCACAAATTTTATTAGCAACTCTAAACTCCAATCTGATAGAGTGCCATTTCCACAATAAAGCTTCATAGAATGACTAAAACAATGAAAATAATTCTATTTGTAATCCAAGTTCCCTGATGTAACTACCATACTTACATGCCCAATCACCATTAGTTTATTAAATCAAGACAAGTATTTAGCATCCCACCAACCAAGTTAGCGATGCCATCAAACTTAGTAATAACCAATATGCCTACTAATAATCTTACCATTTTATGATATTCTAGGCATGTACCAAATTCATTAAATGCCTTAAACAACCAAATAATCTTACCAAGATATCTAAGGCTCTATCATGCTTTGAATTAACTCACCTTGCTAGCTTAGCATGTCATGAAATTCACCAAATGGATTGCCAAATCAACTTACCAATTGTATCATTTATGTGTCTTGAATTACCAATTTAACTCAAATAAATCACCCTTTGAAGTCATAATTTATGTCCTTTGAAATTTTATGCCTTGAGACATAGACTTAAATCATTAACCTTTGAAAACAATAAGCCTTTAGTGACCATTAGGATCCCCAAAATATCTAGTCATATCACTTAGAACTTAGGATAGATAATTTTTGAATTAGGACCCTTTGTATAATGGAGCATTTAGAATCAAAACTTAGGATCCCTTAGGATGTTTTAACATCCTAAGGAAATGGCTTAGGATTCAAATATCAGGCCAACCTAAAATTTATCAATTATATTTACAACTAAACTTGGGATGAACATGCTAATAAATCCATATAAAACTCATGGTCAAACTTTGAAATTAATGATAAATCAAATGATGTATTTTATTTGATAATCCATTAAATGCATTACTTATCAAACTATAATAATCATGAGAATCCATTTATATACTTGCAATTGAAAATGAACTAGCAAGAAAACCATTATAACCAATTAATATACCATTTCCATCTAGCTCAAACCATGTCACATACTGTCATTGAAAATGTCAAATTAATTATCATAATCTGATCAAATTATCAACTAAAAACTAATATGAAATCTATATAAAATACTCAATTGAATATCAATTAAGATATCTAAACTTATCATGATAATCATAAAATCTTTCAACCATATAAAGTGTCTCTATTTAAACTAAAAATTTTATATTATAATTTGATCAGTAATCAACTGAAAAATAAAATGTTTGGTCACAAATATTCATCAATGATAAATACATATGCACATTTTATTCATTCATCTTTTTTTTTTTAAATCACTTAGAATATAAATACAAATTCATAAAACAATCATCACCAGCTTATGTAATTAAAAATATGCATCTAAATATAGTATTAATTTACTAGGTCTCCAACATAGTTTTAAACTTTATGACTAAGTCATCTCTATGGTAGAAAAGTATTAGTTTTATAAAAATTGAAGGGGGGTGTGAAAAATAGGCATAACACTAGAAACCTTTCTAGTCAATTTTGAATAATGAAATTGAATAGCAATCAATTACCTATTGATAAAAACATAATCTTGAGAGTGTGATCCAAGAAAATCATTTTTCAAGCAGCTATGCATGAACCCATTTAATAATGAATTTCAATAAGGGATGAGATGTTCGGCTAACATGACATGAATAAAGGGAATTATATAATAGGGAAGTTTGAATTGGATGCTGACTAGTAGTTGATTCACAATCGGATATACTTCTCTTGATCAAAATGAATAAGGAGAGTAACCATAGATATGTACCTTCTACTTCATTTAAATGTCAACCTAGGAATGTAGACTTGATAGGATGATGTCACTGTATGTGCACACTCAATCTCTAATTTTACATTTTGCTAATTGTATCTAAGATGTTGAAGTGCAATAAATAGAATGATTGAAATAAAACATGAACAAAATACAGTAAAATAAATGCTTATGCATGGGAAGATTCCTTAAACAAGAATGTAAATCACACAATTTATAAATGAAACACATAATGCTTAAGGGAATCAAATAACATGATTAGCTAATTAAAGGGGTTGGATTGTTGCTATATTCTTACAAAGGGGGCCCTTCCTCCTTCCAACTCCAACTTCAACCCTTCCTCTTACAACACTAAATTGAACTTAGAATTGCTCACTCATATTAATAAAAAATGCAGCAATAAATTGTTGCAAGAAGTTATAATAACAATTACTTAACACAATGTACTTTTGAAAATATCTATTCAACATATACTATTTTACTAGATATCTCAAATCTACTACTATATATATATATATATATATATATATATATATATATATATAGGAGATAATTTTATTCAAAACAATATATATTCTATTATAAGATACATTTGAATTAGGATAACTAAAATTATTTCCTTTGGTTAAAGACATCCTTCATGTTAATCTTTTGACTTTGCTATAAGATAAACAAGGTTGTTTTATTCTTCAACCACTTCCTTATTGAGCTCAATGGAGGTTAGAGTCATTTTTGTGATTCAATTGAAAGAGAATCAAAATCTATTCATCCACAACTTTGGTTATGTAGTGGTTGTAGGATGGTCTATGTGTGAGATTACTTTGTTATAGGATCCTCCATAATATATACATATTTATCCAAAACATCTTTAAAATGAATTTATATAAAAATCATCATAAATCAATAGACAACCATCATATATTTAATTCCAATACATAATTTCAACTATTTAAAAGAGTTTGAAAATATAATGTTATATGGCTTATGAAATTAGCAAATTGATATGGAAAAGTGTTCAAAAGCATGGTAATAAAGTAGGATGAGTTCAATATATAGACACAATAACAAGACATTTATGAGGTTCATCACACCCCCTAACTTAATATCTTACTCGACCTCGACTAGCATACTTGTTCATTCCTAATTCACAAAGAACTCTAAAATCCATAAGATATATAGCACCCTTGGTAAGGTAAAAGTAAAATCCCCACCTCTATTCAAATAGTTTCTAAATTTTGGCTTCTCTTGATTCATCCACTAGGTTTTTATCTTGCCAATCTAAAATAAAATACCATAACATGCGTAACTAAACCTTTAGGTTCAACAATTGTGATCCCATTTTATGTACAAAAATAATGTATTTTTTGGTCCTATTAAATGTTTAATTTAAACTAAAAGGGAAATAGGGCTCTCTCTTTCTTAGTGATGGGGTGAGCTCATTCCATTATTTAGTTCATGATTCTCTTGTAGTAGGACCAACAAAAGTTCTTAATCCTAAATAAAAATCTTGGACCTTATCATAATTCTTACCAAACCAAGTTATTACTTAATTCTTCAACATGATATTATCTCATCCTACTAAAACAACATCAGGTGCCATTGACTCACTCCTAATGAGTAGCTGGTTTTCATTCCTCTTTTTCTTGTATTCCACTACTTCTCTTCCCCTTCTCCATTCATTCAACAAATATGATGAAAATATCTATAGCTGGACATTTCCAACATATAGGTTAGGTTTTCACTCTCTATCATATGGAACAACATAATTGTGTAGGTAAAACTCACATAATTATGCTTGTTTTTCTTGTAAACTTAAATTATAGATAGAAAATAAGGAAAGGGGATCAATAACTTCATAGGGCATATCACAATAAATTCTCATAAATCTAAAATTGAGCCATTTTTTTCAAGATAATCTTAATAAACTTTTGTAGGAGGCCTTTAATCAAGGAGTTCTTAGATAAAACCAGCCATATCCTTAATTTTTTTTTTTTTTTGGTGATGCTCTCTTCCTTCAAATTAATTTCTTCTTTTGATTTCTTATTTTCTTTCCTTAGTTCCTTCAAATTTTTAGATTGACTATACATCCAATTCAATAATTGAGAAGATATTGCAAATGAGAAGCAATACCTAACTTCTTACGTAGCTTTGTATTCTTTTTATTGATTTACCTCTATATAAGGTTGTGGAATGTTGGCTATAGAATGTTCTTCAGCTGAGGGTTATAGCTAACAAGCTAATACAACAAGTGCATCAAGTCTTCTAGTATATTTATCTTGTAGCTACTTCCTTAATTTCTCAATTTCTTATAGGGCTTGCTCAAGATTGAAATTTTCCATTTGTTCAGTAGCTTGCTCTAATTACCTTTCTTCCTCATAAGTTGGTTCTTCATGTAGCTTTTGTTCTACTTCTTTCTGTACTAGTTCCTCATACAATTCTTCAAAACTATGTTCAACATTTTCTTCATCCTCATACAAATCTTCAAGACTATGCTCAACTTGTTCTATTTCTTCCTGCATTGGCTCCTCATGTAATTCTTCAAAACTATGCTCAACTTGTTCTATTTTTTCTTGATGAAATACTAGAAAACATTCTTCTCTATCTATTTCAGTCTCTAGAGATTCATTACTACTGGTAATTTGTTATTCTCTATATTCTTTATTTATTTTAATAATATAAGAAAGTTTAGTTCTCATTTTTTCCCTCAATCTATGAGATCTACAAGGAGTAGGGGTTACCTTGGCCTTTTTGGGAAAAGGTGGAAGTTACTCCTTAGACTCATCTAAATTAAGCTAGAGAATGAGTTTCTTCCTCTTCCTTCTAGATTCCCTACCTCTGAAAGTCCCTTCTTTAGTCTTTGTTGTAGGTCCTTGTGTTAATATAGGAAGACCTTCTTTTGTAGATTCTTGTGTGGCTGTAGGAAAGTATTTTGTTGTAGGTTCTTTTGGTTTTGTAGAGAGGGATTCTTTTGATCTTTTTTTTCAACCTCTAGTTCTTCTTCTATTTCATTTCCTTTTCTATCACTCTCTACATTTCTTGGTATTTGGAGAAATTCTTACAAACTGATGTTGGGTCTAGTTCTTTGAAAATAGTTTTGAACAATTAACTAGATGAGATAATGGTGGGAAAGAGCTTTAGAATTACCTTTTTAAAAATCCTCTGACATTTTGATGATCATGTGAAGCAAAATTTATTAAATATTTATCTCCATTCTGTGTCACAAATGATTCAAAAACTTGAAGTGGAGGCCATGTAGCATATAATACCTCCCTTCACAAATGTTATATCTAGAAATAAACTCAGTAGCTTTAGCCCATCTTTCTAGTAAAGACAACCTTATAGTGCCCTACTTTGAAGTTTTGAGGCATTCATTTCCTTTGATAAACTTTCATCTCTTAGCCTTGACATCAAATTTGTCTTGCCATTTCTCCCTTGTTCTTGGTAATCACATTACTCTACTTATGGTTATTTTTATCAACTTTATTTCCATCTCCTTTATAATTGCCGAGCGATTATGTAATGTACTAGTAAATTCTTCCACAATTCCTTCATCCAGGGCCTGCATTTTCTCAAAATACTACACCCATCTTATATGCTAGAACAAGGCCAAAAATTTTAGGCTATTGGTCAAAGGGGTGATATCCAATGGTTCATGTTTTAATAAATATCCTCCCATATTATGTGAGTTATAAGTTTTGATGCTTGCAAGAAGGGCTTTTGGATATGATAGAATGATTTATGATGTTTGATTTTTGAGGTGAAATAATCCTTTTGAATTAATGTAAAATCTCCCACCAACTTAGAATGTCCCTTGTCCTCAAGGGATGAAGCTGACATGCACAAAACACTTGTGGTAAGATTAATGGGTGGTAGTAGTAGTTATGTCAATGGTTAAATCAGTAAAGGAGATGGTAAGTGGGCATGATAAAGAGAATATATGATAGTGCATTGATATAATTAAGTCTTATCACCTTTAAAAATAATTAAAATGCATGATAAGAAATAAATATAAAATAATTACTGTATTACTTATATAAATACCTTTCATAAATGTGCAAATGGTGATTCAAAGTGGTGGTCATGGTATATGATAATGTTTGAGTGGGATAAAATTCATGATGTAAAATGGAATGTAAGAAGACATCCTATAGCAAGATATGTTTTCTGTAATAATAAGTGTTGTCTTGCAGCAACAAGTTTTATCCTATAGTGACAAGTTTTCCATCTTATAGCATGAAGGAAAATGTTTTTTTGCTCCAAGTGAATGAATCTACAATAAAAAGCAAGTGAAAACAAAATATTTTCATTATATTAGTGCCTTCTCTTTTTTTTACTTATTTTTTTTGTAATAGATGTTGATTTGCTAGTGACCTAGTTTTCTGAGACAACATCCATCAGCAACACTTGAAGGTTTTCATTACTAATTTTTTTTATTTTTTTAATATTTTATAGTCTAAATTAAATTAGAATCATAAGAATATAGAAGGTAGGATTTTATTCAACCTGAACCAAGCCATTGTGAATGACTCATTCTTGTCTACAAGAAGCTTTATTAGTCTTGAAAATATTAGAGAAGGGTTGACAGAAATACCATTCGGTAGTAGGAATAGATTGATCTACTTCATGAAGAAGAGATAGATGTTATTATTTAATAAGTTGGTAAGTGATATTTTTCTTGGAAAATGGTTTCTTATACAGCTTGATCTTGTGGCCATTAACAAGCAGTCAAACTGAACATAGTTAATAGTTGTGAGCTTTACAACTCCATTATCAAAAATTAGTTTTATCTTATAAGGACCAAGCCATCTAGACTATAGTTTTCCTTTATTATCCTTTTATTTAGAGTTAAAAATGAGTGCTTAGTCTCCTATTTGGAAATTTTTATTTTTGATGTTCCTATCATGTCATCCCATATGTTGTCTTTGCACTATTTTAGTATGATGAAGTGCTTCATTTATTAATTCATTAGGTGCATTTAGCTACATGATCTTATCTTATTGATCTTGGAAAAGATCTAAGTCCAAATCAAGTGTTACCCTAATGTCTTATGTTCAAACTCAATGGGTAGAATAGGCTTCTTACCATAAACTAGATCATATGGAGTGAGACCAATTGTGATTTTCTAGGTGATTCTATAAGCCAAGATTGCTTCTTGAAGATGGGTTAACCAATATTTTATATGCAAGCTGATAGTCCTAGTGAGGATATTTTCCAATTCTTAGTTTTTCATTTCCACATGACCATTTGACTGAGGATAGTAAGGGGTACACCATATTTTTTTACCAAGGCAACTGTGAGGTCTGATGTGAACTATGGGTCTTGGTCTGTGACTATTTATCTTGATACTCCATAGTGGGTGAAGATTTATTCATAGAGGAACTCAGCTACCTTCTCATCTTAGATATGGATTAAGGATTTGAACTCTACCCATTTGATGACATGATCAGTGCACACCAATATGTATTCTTTGTTTTTAGATTTAGGGTTAATGGGACCTACAAAATCTAGTCCCCATTTGTTAAAGGGTTTCAAAATCAGATGTGGCTATAATGGTATTTCATAAAAGTGAGTGGGATTTCCCATCCACTATAATTGATCACATATATGGGTGTACATCATGGCATCTTTATGCAAAAAAAGGCCAATAATATCTAATAGTGAGTACTTTCATGGCAGTCTATTTGGCATCAAAATGACCCCCATAGGGCTCCTCATGGTAGGTTTTGAGAATGTTATAAGCTTCATCTTCTCAAATACATCTTCTCATAACTAAATTTGATCCAGTGATAAAGATATTTTTTACAATCTAGGAGTAATTGTCTACTCTTTTGGATCAGGTGTTATTTATCTTTAGGTAAGAAATATTGTGGTAGTGATCTTGTAGCAAGATAGTTAGCAATATCTATGAACCAATGAGATTGAATTGTTATAGTAAATAAATGTTCTTCAAAAAAAGAATCATCAAAAATAGAACTATGATCCTTATTTTTTAATCAAGATAAAAAATCTGCTACTACATTATCCTTACCTAGTCTATCCACAATGGTAATATCAAACACCTATAGTAAAAGTAACCAACCAATTATCCTGCTTATTACATAAATTTTTTTCATTAAATACCTTATTATTTCATGATCAATATGGATGAATACTTGGTAACCTATAATGTATTATCAAAAAAAATTGATGGCATAGATTATGGCCATAAATTCCTTCTATGTTATAGTGTAGTTAATTGTATCCCCTTAAAGCTTCTTACTGATAAAATAGATTGCATAACTTAGAGATTCATATTTTTGGCCAAGGACAGCTCCTAAAGTGGTGTCAGATGCATTTGTGTGATTGTAAAAAGGCTTTTTTTAGTCAGGCCCTCTCAGAATAGGATTTGCTATGAGAAGGTCTTTCAATTGTTGAAAGATATTTTGACAGTCATTCATCCATGTATCTTTAGTAAACAATCCAAATAATGGGGTGGCAATTTTACTATATTTTTGTTGAATCATCTATAATAACTAGTGTGTATGAAAAAACTTATAACATATTTCTTCTTATTTGGTGTGGGTAGATCCTTGATGATACTTATTTTTATTGAGTCAACTTGAATTCTAATAAGAGATATGTGGTGTCCCAACACAATCCCTTCAGTCATAAATATGTAAAATTTTTCATTGATCAAACATAATTGATGGTCCTAGTAGCATTGAAGAACTTTCTCCAAGTTGGTCAGCATTTCTTTGAATGTTTTCCCGTAGATGATGAAATCATCCATGTGGGTTTCAACACAGTCATGGGAGAGATCAAAAAATATGATCAAGATAGCCCTTTGAAAATTAGTTGGGGCATTTCAAATACCAAATGGAAAGATAACATAAGCATATGTTTTCCAAGGGAAAGTAAAAGTGGTTTTGTCTTGGTCTTTTGGAGCAATTTGTATTTGATCATAACCATTATAGTTGTCTAGGAAGGAAAAGCACTTTTTCCTTTATAATGTATCCAACACTTGATCAATAAATGAAATGGAAAAGTGATCTTTCATGATAACAACATTTAATTCTTATTAGTTAATGAAAATATGCCATTTGACCCCTTTCTTAGTGACAATGACCAAGGGAGAGACCCACTAGTTATTTGAAATAGTATAAACAAATCTACATCTAAGAGTTTTTGTAATTCAATTTTGATAATGTCTTTGATTCTAGGATTCATTCATCATTGGGGTTGGTGAATAGGTTTGAATTTTTATTTAATGTAAATGTGATGCATGCATAAATCTCAGGGTATTCCTCTCATGTCATAGTAATCCCAAGAAATGTTGTTGTGTGCCTTCTCAGCATTGTAAGTAGCTGACTTTCTTGCTGGGGTATTAAGGAAGTGTTGATGTTGAGAGATTTGTTTGGCAAGATATATATTTACTTTATTAAATAGATCATGGTTTCTACGTTTTAAATTAAAGGAGCATAACTGCATTAATGGGTAAGTAATTTATGGAATATCCAAATGTCTCTTTTGAGGTTATCAAAATCATTCTTAGAAAAGGTATTCTAAATAGGGCATGGTGTACATTCCAATAGGTTGGTGGCTATAGGATCCTATCATGATATGTACCTAGGGATGTATATTATTATGACACTCCCTCATCTAGTTCCATGATTTTTTCCTCTCATGATGATGTAGGTGTCTATATACCTCCATGTTTTCCACCTTATCTTCTACCACTTCCATTTTATCCTTCTCTATCTCTTGAGCAGATGAAGTGTTCATTTCTAATTGTATTATGTCTATATATAAATCTTCCTTATGCTCTTCATCACTTGTTTCAATCTCATCCTCATGATCTTCCTTACCTATTATTGGTACCTTTCCCAATATGATATCTTGTAAAGTGACATTTTGTTCCTATACCAAAACTTCATGAACTTTTTTTGAACATTAATATTGATTATTCCCAAAGTCTCTAACCATGGATATCCAAGAACTATATCCATATCATCCATATCCTAAGCATAAAAATCTGAATGCAAAACATATTTTTCCATGATGAGCTTCAAATATTCAAACATTGAAATATTCTTACCATCTACTTGAACCTCCTTGATATTCTTTGCATGAACATGTAGATGCTTGGCCACATTCATGTTGATGAAGTTATACTTACTGGTAGAGTTTATGGACACAATAACCTTCTTCTTTTGAATGCATCCATGAAATTTAAAAATTAACTCAAATTTATTTAGATCTAAATTATTTGAGCCCTTATCATCTAATTCTTCTTCTTATTTTTCTTCTTCTTCATCATCTGCTTCTTCTTCTTGTATTGCTTTTTCTAATACTACTACTACTACTACTACTACTACTACTACTACTACTACTACTACTACTACTACTACTACTACTACTACTACTACTACTACTACTACTACTTCTTCTTCTTCTTCTTCTTCTTCTTCTTCTTCTTCTTCTTCTTCTTCTACTTTTTCTTCTTCTACTACTTTTTCTGCTTCTTCTTTTATAGCCCAATGATCTAGGAAGATCTATTCCATTTCTTGCCATGAAGAAAACCTTTCTGTACAACTCAATTGATCAAACCAATGTAGTGCAAGCCCAAAAAAAATGAAATAATCATTTTTCCCCAAATTATTTTTTAAAAATGATTATCTAAAATTAGCCACCATTCTCTAGCATCAATATCATCTTCCCCTAAAAAATTTTACAACTTCATGATTCACAAATAAAAACTAGGGTTTGTGAAACCCTAAAATGTCAATAATTCATTAAAATCATATCAAAATTGTCCCAAATTTTTAATGTATCTTCCTCTAATTATATTATAAATTTTAAAAAAATTGTTAAAAAATTCCTCAAATTGTGACCTATAGAGTGAATATACAAAAAATACTAAAATCATAATAACTCACTCAAAACAATTCAAAAAAATTTGAAATTTTTGCTTATATCTTTTTTATTTTCCTATGTCTTCAGTAAAAAATTTTGAGATAAACTTCTTATATTTAGGAATATATACCCAAATTAGTAAAAAAACCTAAAATAGTAATAACTCCCACAAAACTGATAAAAAAACCTCAATTTTTTTACTGTGCCTTCTTTAAAATATTATCCATAGCTAAAAAAAAATTGTGGAAAAATTCAAAACCAATTGAAATATATTGATGATTCCAAAAAACTAGGGTTTCACCACCCACAAATTGCCCAAATCAAAATAGGTGTTTTGTAGGATACTAGTAAGGATAGTGTCTTCTTCTTGGGCCTACAGAGTTGGACTCCAATCAATTATGTAGAGAGTTTACAAGGAGATAATTTATTTAAATAGCATCTTCTTCTTGGGCCTATAGAGTTGGACTCTAATCAATTATATAGAGAATCTACAAGTAGATAGTTTCTTCAAGGTCATAAATCCAAGGGGTGTCAGGAACCTACAACAATAGATATGCTCTGATACCAACTGTTAGGTGACCCCTTATCCAATGGAAGCACAATTGATGACTTTCTTATAATCAATTAAACACAAAATTATACCAGAATGATAAAGTAACTAGAAACTTGAGACAGCAAAGAATTTGAGAGACAATACACACTCTTGTATTAGATATTACTAGAAGAAAATACAATAAGGAAGATGCCACTTCTTCCTCCACCTCAAAGGCTTGCCACACCTCAACACCTTCTTCCCTCTCTCTCTTTCTCAACACAACAACTCTATAGCATGAGTTATTATCCCTCCTTGAATGCTTCAGCTGATCTCCTTAACCTTACACCTGTAGATCTCCTTGACCTTGCTTGCTTCAATGCTTTTACTTGCCTTCTTGATAATTACAATACATGCCTCATGGGTCTTTAAATAGAATCCCATGGTTACAAAAATAGAAATCTAACTACAATAATTAGACACGCAGCTCATGACTATAATTAGTCATTTGACATGTAAACACTCACTTCACTTAACTGACTGTTCGTCAACAGCAGTTTTGGAACGCACAGGAGACCGATGTCGGCCCCTACTTGCCTGGTGCTGCTGACGTCGGCCGACTCCCTACTGTCGTCAGTTTCCTTCTGCACTGTCTTTGACCGACGTCGATCATGCTACTGACGCCGGTGCTTCTAGTTCTTTAGCATCCTCTTCTTCGTGTCTGCAAATAGTTGAAGCTTTTAGCTCCACACCCTATCAAGGGGTTGGTCCATCCTTTTGGGAAGGCTATGCTGGTAGATACAACATCAATTTCTTGGTGTTATTTTTGTTGGAAATTAGTATTTTTCTTGACATATAGAAAATTAAAAAATTAGTGATAGCCAACCATGGGCAACCAAGGATGAGAGGATAACCCCACAAATTGACCTTTAGCTACAAGACAATAAATTTTGCTAGATATTCCCAAAAATCCACAGTGATAACAAGGTCCTCAATAATTCCATCAAGCTTAAAAGTTGATTTATCAGTCATCTAGAGGATGGTAGGTATTGGATGGAGAGTGGTAAGTTTTATTTATTTCATGGTCTCCATGGTCATTGATCATCCCTATAAATTTCCTATTATTATTTCCATCTATTGAACTCATCATATTTGTTTACCATACTTTTAAACACTTTTCCATATAATTTCCTACTTTCATGAACCATATAGCATTATGTTTTCAAACTCTTTTAAATAGTTCAAATTATGTATTAAAATTAATATATGATGGTTATCTATTGATTTAGGATGATTTTTCTATTAATATGTTTTTGAAGATATTTTTAAAAAATAGGTATATAACATGAGGCATCCTACAGCAAAGGAATTTCATTATATAGACCATCTTGTAACCACTACATGACCAAAGCCATAGATGAATAGATTTGATTCTCTTCTAATAGAATCATAGAAATGAATCTAACCTCCATAGATCTCAATAAATAAGTGGTTGGGGAATGAAACAACCTTGTTTGTCTTATAGCAAAGTCACATGATTCACATGATGTCTTTAGCAAAAGGAACCAGTTTTAGTTATTTCCATTTGAATGTATTTTAGGAAAAAATAATATTTTACTTAAAACAATATCCTCTACAATATATAAATGTACAGCATCAGAGTTGAGATATATAAAAATAATAATATATGTTGAATAGAGATTGTTAGAGAGTACATTGTATTAAGCAACTGTAATTGTAACTTCATGCAAAAATTCATTGCTGCACTTTTGATTAATATGAGTGATCAATTCTAAGTTCAATATAGCATTGTAAGAGGAAGGATTGAAGCTAGAATTAGAAGGAGGAAGGCCCCCCTTTGGAAGGCTACAACAGCAATCCAACCCATCTAGTAGTTAACCATGTTATTTGATTTCCTTAAGCATTATGTGTTTCAATTTTGAATTGTGCGAGTGACATTCTTATCTAAGATTTGTTTTAAGAATATTTTCATGCATAATAATTTATTTTAATGTACTTTTTTATGTTCATTTCAAGTGTTTCATTTACTAACCTTCAACATCTTAGATATAATTACTAGAATGTCAAATTAGAGATTGAGTGTGCACATATAGTGAAGTCATCCTATCAAGTCTACATCCCTGGGTTGAAAATTAAATGAGGTAGAAGGTATAGATGCATAATTAATCTCCTTGTTCATTTTGATTAAAATAATTATATCCTATTATGAATTAGTTGCTGGTTATTTTTGGCATCATTATTGCGGAAGGGTGTCACACACTTGTAATCTTCAATTTTGATAACAATTATTTCTAGATGTTTATTGTTGTTTTCCAAAGCTTGTTATTTTTATATATTAAGGATTTGATACTTTCATAACCTAAATTTTCCATTTTTACAATTATGATAGAGTAAATTTTCAAAAGTCCCCATATTACTAACCCTGTGTAGGTAGGGGAGGTATAAATTTAAAAAAGTGGTTGACGTATGCAAAGTAAAGTAGACTATATAGGAAGATTGTTGCCTAAATAATATAATTTTGTTGAAATATTATAGATTCATCCTAAAAAAACTAAGGAACACAAAGGAATTCCTGAAGACCACTCACATTTATCAATAGAAGAGGTTGAAAAAGAAGAATTTTTGGCTAGACTAGTATCACGAGCTAGAGATCTTGAAGAGGTTCATACCCCTGAAAGAGACCCACATGTACCACCTCTAATAATTCCCACCTTATCAATTAATACTCATGAATATAAATCTCTCTTCCCTCTGTCACCCAAATTTCTTACTAAGAATGCATTCAAAGCTATTCTTACCCCTAGGAAAAACACCAGGCCATTAAAATCTTTCAATATAGAGAGACTCTTTACTGAGACACTAGTTAAATATTCTAAAACCTCCACACCTTCCCCATTTTATAAGGATCCATACATTCCTAAGGAAAAATATAAAGTCTCCATCTTCTACACCCCAAGAAATAAAAATAATAATAGGAATTTTGAGCGTTGGGTAGCAACAACCTCCCATCTACCAACACAAAGAGTATTCATGGGGGATCACCAAGAAGAAAACACTACTAATGAGTTTGATAATTTTGAATTTTCTATCCTTAATCCTAATGGAAATGCACCCATGAATAATATCCCTCACTATACTCTCCCTACCTTTAGAGGAAAAGTGTCTGAAGATCTAGATACATTTATTTTTGAGTTCAACATCTTATACCACAACTATGATTATAATCAATACAATTAAAAACTCAAACTATTTCTAGTAACACTCAAAGATGCAACACTTAGATGGATCATGGGAATTGGAAATGATGGCATTTCTAAAAGGGAATAAATGAAGGAGAAGTTTTGGATGAATATCAAGACTATTGTACGAGCAAGAACTACAGGAGAGATGACATTTTTTTAATGACCCAAGATGATGATGAGTCACTAGATGAGTATATGGAAAAAAAATTCAGCTTGCAAAAATACAAACAGACCAAAACGGAAAAATAATTGATCAATTTGATATTCTTGAAAGGAATTAGAGATGATTGTCTAAAAGAACTAGACTTAATGTCTTTTGGTGATGTTTTTACACTACCATTTGATGAACTAATAGTTTTATGTACAAACTAATCCAGATCAACCATGAACAAAAGTAGGGGCATAGCCCTTCTTATAACATCTACTATAAAACTATCTAAATGTGAAGTTATCAACCTAATCTAGGACATGAAGTAGGATATCATCAGTCACCTAGCTACTCAGCTTGATACATTACATACATGGAAAAAGCAAGAAGAAACTGAGAAATCCTTAACCACCTATTACCTTAAATGAAGAGAAAAGAAGGTGGATTGCACATGCCATTCTATGAAGGCTCAATTAGCCATTATCACCAAGTAAAATCCTAAGATAGTAGAGTTACATGCCATAGGAGAAGATGATAACCAAGTTTTTTTCATGGCCCAATAGAAATCATGGGTACAAAGACTAGATATGTCATCAAACTCTATGTTTGTAAATTTTTAATTCTCAAATAATCCTCATTATGGTTATTATATGAATATACCCAATCCAAATTGGTCCCAAAAAAATTAGCAGTTACCCTAGAATCAATTATGGATGCAATAGAATGGACAACAACCTCAATAGGGAAAATTCCAAAACTAGCAATAGTTCTATCCCTCTAATCCATGACAATATAAATGGAGAGGAAATCAAGGATTTTTCCAATAAAATACAATAACCAAAACAATAGACCATAATTCTAAACACTCATTAGCATGTTTAAAACACTCAATTACCCACTCAGCCCATCTCTAATCTTACCAATAAGTTGGTTTAACTGATACAATCCACTAAAATAATACAATATCCAACATACACTTTGGTTATTAATCAAGTTCAACTTCTCTCAAGTTATGTTCTTCCAAAACCCACGTCATCCATAATCATAGAAAACTTTGAACTGAATACACTTTATACTAATCCACTACTACCCATAGCCAACCCTGAGCCAAATCCATCAAAACATTGAGAAGAAACTGATAATCCTTATTTTTTGAAGAGATTAAGCATATCATGTCCTAAACAAGAATATAAATTTGATATCTTAGGATAACACAAGAATGCTTTTGTCAAAATTCCACTCTTTCAAGTAATAAAGTATGTTCCTATATATGCTAAATCTATTTGAGATATATGTTTGAAAAAACAAGGAAGAAATAAGAAGGATCCTAAAATAGTCTAGGTCATTAGCTAATTAGTAGATATTATGTTGAAAAACATAGTTCTCCCAAAATATTTTGATTCGAGAAGTATTATAGTTAATGTTATCATCCATAACCAACCAATTTCCAATACTTTAATTGACTTACGTGTAGCCATTAATGTGATGACCATGGAGACCATGAATCAATTGAAGCTTACCACTCTTCATCCAACACCTACCATCCTCTAGATGGCTAACAGGGTAACTGTTAATCCTGAACGAATAATTGAGGACCTTCTTATCACTATGGATTCTTGGAAATATCCAATAGAATTTGTTGTCCTACAGCCAAATAAAAATTTAATAGGTTATTCTCTCATCCTTGGTCACTCATGTTTGGCTACCATCAATGACTTAATTGGCTACAGGTCAAGAAAAATACTAATTTCCAATGGAAATGACACCAAGAAATTGGTGTTGTATCCACTAACTTAGCATTCCCTTAATGATGGACCAATCCCTTGGATTGATGACCTTGAATAATCTATCTATTTTGAGACTCTATGCATAATTGACAAGAGTCCATCCTTGTAGGTCCAAGAAGAAGACACTTTCATTACTGATATCCTAGCAACCAACTTGTTAGAATGTACACCATACCCTCTTTAGAATACCTTTCTTGAGAATGATTTTGTTGAAACCACATGAGACATTTGGGCATTCCATCAATTACTTCCCCATCAATGAAGGTATGCTCCTTTAATCACCAACATGGAGACCATGCTTTCTTTAACAAAGTAATTAGACATCTTACCAAACAAACCTCTCAACATCAGCATTTTCTTAACGCTCCAAAAAGAAAACTAGTTACTTACAATGCTAAGAAGGCACACAACAACATTTTCCTAAGATTATCATGACATGAGAGGAATACCCCTAGATTTATGCACAAATCATATTTATATTAAAGAAGAATATAAACCTATTCACCATCCTCAAAGATGAATGAATCCTACAATCAAAGACATTATCAAAACTAAGTTGTAAAAAATCTTGTATGTGATATTTGTTTATCCTATCTTATACATCTAGTGGGTCTCTCCCCTGGTCATTTTCCCTAATAAAGGAGGCAAATTACATTTTTTTTTTTACTATAGAGAGTTGAATGTTGCTTTCAGGAAGGATCACCTTCCCCTTCCATTTATTGATCAGGTATTGGATACATTAGCAAGAAAGAAGTACTTCTCTTTTCTAAATTGATATAGTGTTTATAATAAAATAAAAATTACCCCATAATACCAAGATAAAACCACTTTTACTTGCCCTTGGGGAACTTATGCCTATGCCATCTTGCCATTTGGTATTTGCAATGCCCTAGCTACTTTTTAAAGGGCTGCATTGAGAATATTTTCTGATCTCTCCCATGATTATCTTAAAATATACATGGATGATTTCATTGTCCATGGGTAGACATTCAAAGAAACATTGACCAACTTGGATAAAGTTCTTCAATGTTGTTAGGACCATCAATTATCTCTAAGCAATGAAAATTTTTACATGCTTATGACTAAAGGGATTGTGTTGGGACAACACATATCTCCTATAAGAATTCAATTTGATCCAACAAAAATAAGTACCATCAAGGATCTACCCACACCAAAGAAGTAGAAAGATGTTAGAAGTGTTTTAGGACATGTTGGTTATTATAAATGATTCATCAAAAATTTTAGTAAAATTACCACCTCATTGTTTGGATTACTTACTAAAGATATTGAATTTACATGGAGTAATGACTATCAAACTACCTTTCAACAACTCAAAGACCTCATAAAAAATCCTATTCTAAGAAGGATTGACTAAAATAATCCTTTTCACATTCATACAGATGCATCTGACACCATTTTAGGAGTTATCCTTGGCTAAAAAGATGAATCTCTAAGTTATGCAATCTATTTTATCAGTAAAAATCTTCAAGGGGATAAACTTAACTACACTATAATAGAGAAGGAATTTATGGCTATTGTCTATGCCATCAAAAAAATTTGAAACTATTATAGGTTACCAAGTATTCATCCACACTGATCATGTAGCAATAAGGTATTTAATAAACAAACCTATTGTAACAGGTGGGATAATTCATTGGTTGATTTTGTTGTAAGAGTTTGATATTACCATTATGGATAGACTAGATAATGATAACGTAGTATCATATTTTCTATCTCAATTGTAAAATAATGAGCATAGTTCTATTTTTGATTATTTTTTTCTTGATGAACATTTATTTTCTATAACAATTCAATCTCTTTGGTTCGTAGATATTACTAACTATCTTGCTACAAGATCACTACCATAACTAAAGATAAAACAACACCTAATTGAAAAGAGCAGACATTATTCCTAGATTTTAGGATATTGCTTATCACTAGACTAGACTTAATTATGAGAAGATGTATCTAATAAGATGAAGCTTTTAACATTCTCAGAGCTTACCATGATGAACCCTATGGGGGTCATTTTTATACCAAATGGACTACCATGAAATTACTCACTATTAGATATTATTAGCCTTCTTTGAATAAGGATACCATGATGTACACCCACTAATGTGATCAATTCTAGCATATGGGAAATCCCACTCACTTTGATGAAATGTTATTACAACTAAAACTAGTTTTGGAGCCTTTTGACAAATGGGGAATGTATTTTATAGGTCCCATTGATCCTAAATCTAACAACAAGGAATACATACTAGTGTGCACTGATTATGTCACCAAATAGGCAAAGGTCAAAGCCTTAACTCATGCTCAAGATAAAATGGTAAATAATTTCTTCTATGAATAAATTTTCACCCATTATGAAGTTCCAAGAGAGATAATCACAGACTAAGGCTCACAACTCACATCAGACCTCATAGCTATCTTGATAAAAGAATATGAAATCAAACACAAGAAATCTACCCCTACCATCCTTAGTCAAATGGTTAGGTGGAAGTGAAAAACCATGAATTAGAAAATATCCTCACTAATATTTTCATCTCTCATAGAAAATATTGGTCAACTCATCTTATAGAAGCAGTTTAGGCTTATAGAATCAATTAGAAAACCACTAGTTTCACTCCATATGAACTAGTTTATGGTAAAATGTTTGTTCTGCTCATTGAGTTTGAACATAAGACATTGAGGACAATAATTGATTTAGGATTATATATTTTTCAATCTCAACAAGATAGGATCATGTAGTAAAATGCACTTGATGAATTAAGAAAGGAAGCACTTCATCATACTAAAATAGTGAAAAGACAATGTATAGGATAGCATGACAAAAACATCAAAACAAAGAATTTATAACCAGGAGAAAGGAACACTTTTTTTAATCTAAATACAAGGATAATAAAGGAAATTTATATTATCAATGGCTTGAGCCTTATGAGATCAAATGACTTCTTGACAATGGAGCTGTAAAGCTTACAACCATTGACTATGTTCAGTTTCAACTACTTGTTAATGATCACAAGCTCAAGATGTACAATAAAATATTCTCCAAGGAAACTCTCAATCACCAACTTTTTTAAGAACAAAATCCATCTCTTCTTTATGAGTCAAATCAACTTGTTCCTGCTACCGAAGGTTATTTCTATCAACCCTTCTCTAATATTTTTCAAGATTAATAAATCTTCCTGTAGCCAAGAACAAGTCTTTCCCCATGGCTTAGTTTAGGATAAATAAAATACTACCCTCTAGATTTATATGATTTTAGTGGAATTTGGATGATAAAATATATTAAAAATATATAAAATTCAACAATGAAAACCTTTGGGCATTGTTGATGGATGTCTCAGGAAACTAGTCACTAGTTGATCATCATTTCTTAAAAAGAGAGAGAGAAAGAAAGACACTATTGTGATAAAAAAAAATCCTTATTTTTTCTTGTATATTCATTCCCTTGGAATAGAAATAAATTTTTCCTCTTGCTATAGGATGACAAACATGTCACTCCAGGTGAAAAACTTGTTGCTACAGGATCAAACTAGCAGCTCTAAGATAAAACTTATTACTATAGGAAACATATCTTGCTACAAGATGTCTTCTTACAGTCCATCCTCCATAAATCATTTACTCCCACTCAAATTCTAGTATATGCCATGATCACCACTTCACATCATAATTTTCATATTTATGATAGGTATTTCTATACATAATATGGTAATTATTATATATTTATTTCATGTCATACATTTTAATTATTTCTAAAGATGATGATACTTAATGCTATCAATGCACCACCATATCATATTATTATCATTCTCACTTAATATTTCCATAATTTTTGATGTTACCATTGATACAACTACTATTGTCACCCCTTACTCTTTTCATGATTATTTTGTGCACATCAGCCTTCATCCCTCAAGGATAAGTGATAGATTAAGTTGGGCGAGGGGGGAAGATTTGTCATTAATTAAAAAGGATTAGTTCACCTCTCAATTCAAAAGTCATAGATAATTTTGTAATTACCCAAAACCCTTACTATAAATACATAAACTTGTAACTCACACAATATGGGAGGCAATTTTTTGAAACATAAACCATTGGATATTACCCCCTTGACCAAAAACCCAAAAATCTTGGCCTTGTTCTGACACATAAGATGGGTGCAATATTTTAATAAAATACAGTCCCTAAATGAAGGAATTATGAAGGAATTTTTTAGTACACTGCATAATAGTTTGGCTATGGTTAAAGGGATGGAAGTAAAGTTGATGAAAATAACCATCAGTAGAGTAATGGGGTTACGAAGAATAGGGGAGAAATGGGAAGACAAATATGATGCCAAGGTTGAGAGACAAAGGTTTAGCAGAGTAAATAAACACTTGGAAAACTCAAAGTAGAGAACCATAAGTTTGTCTCTATCTGGAAGATGGGTTAAGACTACTGACTTTATCTCTAGATATTTTATCTACAAAGGAAGTTATTCTATGTTGCATGGCATACATTTTAAGTTCTTGAATCATTTTTGGCATGGATTGAATATAAACATTCCCAACTTTTTATTTCACATGATCACCAAAATGTCAAAGGATATTAAAAAAGGTAAT
Organism: Torreya grandis; assembly: GCA_037957365.1. Taxonomy (NCBI): domain Eukaryota; kingdom Viridiplantae; phylum Streptophyta; class Pinopsida; order Cupressales; family Taxaceae; genus Torreya; species Torreya grandis. Next base: position 487,244 of record JARHVA010008197.1, on the reverse strand, counting down.
TTTAAAGTTGTTTCCCACCATTATCTCATCCACTTACTTGTTAAAGACCATTTCCAAAGAACTAGACCCAACATCAGTTGGGAAGAATTTCTCCAAATACCAATAAATAAAGAGAGTGAGAAAGAAGGAAATGAATCAAAAAAAGAATTGGAAGTTAAGGATCAAGAATTAAAAGACACCCTCCATGCAAAACCACAAGAAATTGTAGTAGAAAACCTTCCTACAACCACATAAGAACCTTTAGAAAAATTTATTCCTATAGCCACATAAGAACCTGTAGAAAGGCTTGAAAAAAAGAAAAAGAGGAAACTCATTATTTGACTTGAATCGGATGAGTTTGAGGAGGAATTTCCATATTATTCCAAATCCATGCTTACTCCTCATAGATCTCATATATTAAAGAGAAAAATGAGAACTAAGCCTTCTTTTATTATTCAAATAATTGAACAATCTAGGGAAGAAAGGACTACTAGTGAAAATGAATCTATTGAGACTAAATCAGACAAGGAAGAATGTTCTCTAGTATTCCATTAAGAAGAAGTAAAACAATTTGAACATACTTTTGAAGAATCTCATGAGGAGCCAATTGAGTAGAGTCTTGAAGAAATGAAAGAAGAAAAACAATAAGTGGAATATAGTCTTGAAAAATTATATGAGGAACTAGTATAGGAAGAGGCAAAACAATTGGAGTAACTTGTAATAGTGCAAGTGGAATTTTTCACTCTTGAGGAAGCCTTGTAAGAAATTAAGAAACTAAGGAAGTAGTTACAAGATCAATCTAGTGGAAGATTAGATGTACTAGTTTTAACAACTTGTCAATTGTAGCCCTCAGTCGAGGATCACCCTATAGCCAGTGTTCCACAACCTTATATAGAAGTCAATCATCAAGAGGAACCTAAATCTACCCCTAAGATCAGGTATCACTCTATTTTTCAATGTTTTCTAAATTATCGACTCAAATCGATAATCAATTTGAATATTTAAAGGAACTGAGGAAAGAAAATAAAAAATTGAAAGAGGAAAACAAGTTGAAGGAAGAGAACATCACCAAACTTAGACAAAAATTTGAGGACATGACTAGTATAACATAAGATCTCCTTGATTATAGGCCTCCTACAAATGTTTATTCAATTTATCTTGAATAATAATGGCACAAGTATAGTTTTATGATAATTTACTATGACATGCTCGATGAATTTATTTATCCCCTTTCCTTCTTTTCCATTTATAAATTATGTTTTTATGAAGAACAAGAACAATTGTGTGAGTTATACTTACACAATTATGTTGTTCGATATAATAGAGAGTGGAATCCTAATATATATGTTGAAGATGTCCAATTGCAAGAATTTTCATCATATTTGTTAACTAAACAAAAAAGAGGAAGAGAAATAGAAAAATACAAAAAAAGGAATGAGAGTCAGTTACTCATCAAGAGAAAATCAATGGCACCTGATGTTGTTCTAATAGAAGGAGATGATATCATGTTGAAAAATGAAGTAAGAACTTGGTTTGGTGAGAATTGTGATAAAGTTTAACATTTTTATTTAGGACTGAGAAATTGCATTGGTCCTAGTTCAAGAGAATCATGTACCAAACATTGGAATGAGCTCACCTCATCATTGAGGAATAGGGATCCTTATTCCCATTTTAATTTAAACATAGCATTTATCAAGACTATCAAATACATTCTTCTTGTAGGTGACATGGGATAAAAATTGATAAATCTAAAATTCCAACCACCCCTATTTTGGTACCCTATTCTAGACTAGAAAAACAAAAACCCATTAGATGAAGCTTGAGAGGCCAAAATTAGGCAACTATTTAAATAGAGGCATGGATTCTACTCTCACCTTTCTAGTGGTGTTATTGATCCTATGGATTTTTTATTTCTTTGTGAATTAGGAATGAACAAGTATGGTGCTCAAGGTTGAGCAAGAGTTTAAGTTGGGGGGTGTGATGAGCCCTATAAATATCCTGTTATTGTGTCCATCTATTCAACTCATCTACTTATTTACCATAATTTTGAACACTTTTTCATATAATTTCTACTTTCATGAACCATATAGCATTATGTTTTCAAACTTTTTAAAGAGTTGAAATTATGTATTGAAATTAATACATTATGGTTATCTATTACTTTAGGATGTTTTTTCTATGAATGTGTTTTTGAATATGTTTTTGAGAAATAGGTATATAACACAAGGCATCCTGTAGCAAAGGAATTTCATTACACAGACCATCTTACAGCTACCAAGTGACTAAAGGCATAGATGAATAGATTTTTATTCTCTTCTACCCGACTCATAGAAATGCTCTAACCTCCTTAGAGCTCAATAAGGAAGTGGTTGGGGAATGATACAACCTTTTTTATCTTGTAGTAAAATCACATGATTCACATGAAGGATGTCTTTAGTGAAAAGAACCAATTTAGGTTATTCCCATTTGAATGTATTTTAGAATAGAATATATTATTTTGCATAAAACAATGTCCTCTACAGTATATAAATACATAGTAGTAGAGTTGAGATATATAGAAAAATAATATATGTTGAATAGAGATTGTTAGAGAGTACATTTTATTAAGCAACTGTAATTATAACTTCATATAGTAATTCATTGCTACACTTTTGATTAATATGAGTGACCAATTTTGAGTTCAATATAGCATTTTAAGAGGAAGGATTGAAGCTAGAGTTGGAAGGAGGAAGGGCCCCATTTGGAAGGCTATAGCAATAATCCAACCCATCTAGTAGTTAAGCATGTTATTTGATTTCATTAAGTATTGTGTGTTTCATTTTTCAATTGTGTGAATTGCATTCTTATTTAAGATTTGTTTTAAGAAGCTTCCCATGCATAAGCATTTATTTTACTATACTTTATTTATGTTTATTGCAAGCATTTCATTTACTTCACTTCAACATCTTAGATAAAATCAATAGAATGTCAAATTAGAGATTGAGTGTGCACATACAATGAAGTAATCATATCAAGTATACATCCCTAGGTTGAAAATTAAATGAGGTATAAGATACATATCCATGGTTACTCTCATTGTTCATTTTAATCAAGATAACTACATCTGATTATGAATCATCTATTTTTTAATCATCAAATTAATGGTTGCACCCAAATCAATTAAATTCTTGGAAATGGTTTGGTCATGGATGCTAACATTAACTACAAGACTTCTTAGACCAAAATATTTTAGGGGAACTATATTTCCAAATATAATATCTATTAATTAGCTAATGACTTGGACTATTTTAAGATCCTTCTTCTTTCTTCCTAGTTTTTTTAAACATAGTTCATAAACAACTTTATTATAGATAGAAACATACTTTATTTATTTAAAGAGTGGGATTTCTACACACACATTCTTAAGTTGTCCCAAGATATCAAATTTAGGTTCTTGTTTAGGACATGATATGTTCAATATCTCTAGAAAGAGAGGATTATCAATTTATTTTTTATTTTCTAATGGACTTGGCTTATGATTGAGCATAGGTGGTTGTGGATTAGTATGGAGTGAAGTTGGTTCAAAGTGTTTTATGATTATGGTTGAGATGAGTTATGAAAAAACATGACCTAAGGAAAGTTGAAATTGATTAATATTTAAGTTGTATGTTAGATATTATATTATTTTAGTGGATTGTGTCAGTTAAACCAATTTATTGACATGATTAGGGATGGGTTGGGCAGGTAATTGAGTGGTTTGAATAGACTATTGAGTGTTTAACATTATAACATGTTGTGGTTGTTACATTTACTATTAAAATCCTTAATTTCCTCTTCATTATTTTTTCCATGGATTAGAGGGATAAAACCATTTTTGGTTTTGGGATTACCCCTATTGAGGTTATTGTCCATTTTATTGCATGTATAACTAGTTTTGGGGTAGCTACCAATTTGTTTGGGACAAATTTGGATTGAGTATATTCATCCAAGAGCTATATTGAGGATTATTTAAGAATTGAGAATTTTCAAACATAAATTTTGATGGCATATTTAGTCTTTGTACCCACAATTTCCATTGAGCCATGAAAAACACTTGGTTCTCATCTTATTTTATGGCATGCAACTCTACTATCTCAAGATTTTCCTTGGTTATACTAGTTATCTAATATTTCATAGAATGGCATGTGTAATCTACCTTATTCTTTCTACATTCAGGGTAATAGGTGGCTAAGGCTTTCTCAATTTCTTCTTACTTCCTTTGTTTATTTAATATATCAAGATGATAAGGTAGGTGACTGATGATGTCCTACTTCATGTCCTAGAGTAGGCTGCTAACTTCACCTTTAGAAAGTATGATAGTAGATTCTATAGGAAGGATTCTACCCCTACTTTTGTTCATGGTTGATTTGGATTAGTTCATACATAGAACTGTTAGTTCATCGAATGGAAGTGTAGAAACATCACCACCAAACATTATATGTAGTGCCTCCAAATAATCATCTCTAATCCCTTTGAGGAATATCAACTTGATTGATTCTTTTTCCATTATAGTTTGCTTGGATTTTTGCAAGCTAAAAAAAAATATATTCATATATTCCTCTAATAACTCATCATCAACTTATGTCATTTGTAAAATGTCATCTCTTATATATTTTTTTCCCTACAATAGTCTTAGTATTTTATTATAAAATTTTCCTTCATTTATTACCAAGTAGAAATGGCATCATTTCCAAGTCCCATGAACCATTCAAGTGCTACATGTTTGAGTATTGGTGAAAATAGTTTGAGTTTTTGAGCATCTTGATTATAATCATAGCTACAACATAAGATGATGAACTCAAAAATAAATGTATCCGGATCCTCATATGCTTTTCCTCTAAAGGTAGGGAGGGAAAAGTGAGGGATATTCTTCATAGGTGAATTTACATTAGGAGTAAGGATACAAAATTCAAAATTAGAAGACTCATTGGTAATGTTTTCTTTTTGGTGGTCCCCTATGAATACTCTTTGTGTTGGTAGATGAGAGGTTGTTGTTACCCAATGCTCAAAATTCTTATCAATTCTTTTTTTTTTTTGCGGTGTAGAAGATGGAGACTTTATCTTTTTTATTAAGAATGTATGGCTTTCTATATAATGGGGATGGTGTGGAGGTTTCAGAATATTCTTCTAGTGTTTTGGTAAAGATTCTATTTAAATTGGAATATTCTATTGACCTGGTGTTTCTTCTAAGGGCAAGAATAGCTTTGAATGCCTCCTTAGCAAGAAATTTAGGTGATAGAGGGGAAAAAAATTATATTTTTGAGTATGAAGTGATAAGGTGGAAACTTTCAAAGGTGTTATATGTGGGTCTCTTCTAGGGGTATGAATCTCCTCAAGATCTCCAGTTTGTGCTACCATTCTAGCTAAAAATTCTTCCTTCTCTACTTATTTTATTGATAATTGTGAGTGATCTTTGGGAATTATTTTCTGTTTCTCAATTGTTGTAGGATGAATTTTATATCTTGCAGCAACATTTGATGATTTAGTCAAAAATCTTCTTATATAGTCCCCTTCACTTTGTATATATCAACCACTTTTTTTTAACTTTTTGCCCACCCTTCCTGCACAAGGTTAGTAATGTGGGGGTTTTTGAAAATTTTCACTATCCTACTTGAAAAAAGGAAAATTTTAAACTATGAAATCAAGAAATCTTTAATCTAAAAAAATATCAAGCTTTGGAAAAATAATAAGTATCTAGAAATAATTGGTATCAAAATTGAAGATTATAAGTGTGTGACACCCATCCCCGAATATGGTGCCAAAAATGACTAGTAATTGATTCATAATTAGATATACTTCTCTTGATCAAAATGAATAAGGAGAGTAACCATAGATATTGACCTTCTACTTCATTTAAATATCAACCTAGAAATGTAGACTTGATAAGATGATGTCACTGAATGTGTATACTTAATCTCTAATTTGAAATTCTACTAATTGTATCTAAGATGTTAAAGTGTATTAAATGAAATGATTGAAATAAAACATGAAAAAAATATGATAAAATAAATATTTATGCATGGGAAGTTTCTTTAAACAAATCTTAAATAAGAATGCAAATCACACAATCCAGAAATTAAACACATAATGCTTAAGGAATCAAATAACATCCTTAGCTAATTGAATGGGTTAGATTGTTGCTATAGCCTTCCAAAGGTGGCCCTTCCTCCTTATAACTCTAGCTTCAACATTTCCTCTTACAACACTAAATTGAAATTATAATTTCTCACTCATATTAATCAGAAATGTAACAATAAATTACAATAATAATTGCTTAACACAATGTACTTCTAAAAATCTCTATTCAATATATATTATTTTTTTATATATCTCAACTTTTCTACTACATATATATATTATTTTTCTAGGATACATTCAAATTTGGATAACCAATATTGGTTCCTTTCATTAAAGACATCCTTTATGTGAATCTTGTGATTTGGTTGTAGGACAAATAAGGTTGTTTTATTCTTTAACCATTTCTTTATTGAGCTTCATAGAGGTTAGAGTCATTTCTATGAGTTGGTTGAAAGAGAATCAAAATATGTTCATCCACAACTTTGATTATATAGTGGTTGTAGGATGGTATATGTAGTGAGTTTCCCTTGCTACAAGATGTTTTGTGATATATACCTATTTCTCCATAAAAAATTCAAAACACATTTATAGAAAAATCATCTTAAAGTAATAGACAACCATAATATATTTAATTTCAATGCATAATTTTAATTATTTAAAAGAGTTTGAAAACATAATGTTATATGGCTTATGAAAGTAGAAAATTGATATGGAAAAGTGTTCAAAAGCATGGTAATCAAATAGATTGACTATAATAGATTGACAAAATAACAAGGCATTTATGGGACTCATCAGATGCACAAACTAATACAAATACTTTAAATATAAAAATTTGATAATCAAGTATTACTTCAACACATAGTTACAATTCAACATATATTATTCATGTATAAATAAAATTGAATTTATAAATAGTAATATCTAATAATAATTGATACTTATATAAAAAAATTAGCATCTTTGATTCTTCCTTCATAATGTCAAATTTTATCCATTTAAAACACTTATTGATCTCTTCAAAATTAAAAGTAAATAATAACAAACAACAAACAAATAAACCAAAAAAGAAACAATAAAAGAAAGATAAAAAACAAAAGAAGAACAATAAAAATAAAAGAATAAAAGAAACAAACAAATCTAAAGGGCATTAACATTTCTATGATCACTTTCTTTTTCTCCTATTCCTTCTACTTTATGATTTTTTCCTACAAGTAGACAATTTTTGAAACTAGTTTTTTCCTGCCTAACTGGGCCCCCTGAGTGCGACCGACAGGATCACAGATCCAATGGAGCTCACTGCGAGTAGCAGTACCTCTAGGGATCTATCCAAGAATCTGGTGGTGAATAGTCCATCTAATGGATGGAAAAAGTCACTCACAGGTGAAAAGATGTGTCCATCGAAAGGCATGTCAAGCTTCCCTATTATCTCAGAGAGCAAGGCATTGAGTATCCCAGACAATCTGGTGGAGTAAATCATGGCATCCATGGGCCTTACGCTGGTAGGTAATTTTTTTTTCTTTCCATCCTAATATCGAAATGGTTAGGAAATGGATTATGTCTAGGTGGAAAGTCAAAGGTAGTGTTTCAATCACTGCCATGGCTAGAGGTCTATTTCTTTTTAGATTTACGAATAGGGAGGACATGATCACTACCCTTACTAGAGGACCCTAGCTATATGGACCACATTCTCTTGCCTTATGCTCGTGGAAACTAGGATTCGATCCCAACTCGGACCTCAATAAGACTGCTCTTACTTGGGTAAGATTGTCAGGGTTCCCTTTGGAATTCTGCGATGAAAAAATTTTCATAGCTATTGGAAATTCTATTAGGAAATATGTCACCTTAGATCATATAACCAGAACAAAGTCCAGATGTGTGTATGCTAGACTTCATGTAAATATTGAAATAAATAAGACTCTCCCTATGACCATAGAGCTAAACTCTAAATATGAAACCTGGACTCAGCTAATTATTTATGAAAATACTACCACTTTCTGCCAAATATGTAAGAGGAAGGGACATCTAATGACACAATGCATAGTGAGGCAAAGGGGGATGAAAGAGGATTCCCATAATTTAGGGGAAGAGCAAGCAAACAACAAGTAGGAAATGGTGAATGATGTGGAAATTCCCAATAATATAGAAAAAGAAGAGGAGGGAAAGGGAAAGGAGGATATCCCTAGTAGTGAAGGAAAAGTTGTCCCAGAGGAAAATATAGTATTAGATAATAGTTAGAAGGCTACAGAAAAAGGATAAGAGGAGAAGAGAAAGGAGGATAACACTAGTAATGAGGGAATAGCTGCCACAAAGGAAAATATAGTATCTGATGGTAGTCAGAAGGCCATATTTAACACAGTTAACACCTTAGAAAAATAGACTAATAGATCTAAGGAAGGGGTAGGAGGTAACCTTTTGCCAGAGGAAGTCAATGAAGATGAAAAAGTTCCAAGGGTTGGACAGGAAGAAGTAACACCTGAAAATCACACTAAAGGAGCAGCAGAACCACAGTTAAACACAGACATTTTCCATCTTCTGGAAGTCGGAGACCAGTTAGGAAACTAATTAGCAACAGGGGTAGCAAGTCAAAGTGGTAGTAATGAAAAATAGGAATGGGTCACCCCAAAAAAAAATCTGAAAAGGTAAAAAATATGCAGATGTTGGCACTGAGCCCAAACAAGGGAGGCCAACCCTAAGAGAAACAAGACAAAGAGAGATTGCTAGGGAGATTGCCAGTGGAAAATAGAAAACACTGGAGTCCCAACCCCCCAAACTCTCTAAATGAGAAGATTATCATGGAATTTGAGGGGCTTTAATAGTCCCTCAAAGAATTTTGAGGTTAAAAACTGCATTTTAGATAATAAATTAGATGTTTTATTACTCCAAGAAGTCAAGATGAATGAAGAGAATTTTGCAAAAATTGCTGACTATATATGGCCTAAGGCAGCTTTCTATATTAGTCCTACTGAAGGGGCTTCAGGAGGGATTGTCATTATGTGGAATAGTACTAAAATCCAAGGATTTCTTATGGCCCATAATAAGCACTTCTTGATTAACAATTTTTCCTTGAATTCCTTGAACTGGACGTTGGTCAATGTCTATGGACCGAATAACAGAGCTTTGAGATAGAAATTATGGATAGACTTGAGCAGCTTCAAGAATAATCTTCAAAACACTAAATGGATGTTAGCTATAGATTTCAACACTCCTTTATACCCTTCTAAAAAATAAGGTGGAATTATTGATTACTCAGACAACATGTTCAACTTTGCTGAATTCATCAATGATTGGGGATTATTGGACATAGAGCTGTAGAACCAAAATTTTACTTGGACCAATAAAAGAAGAGGTGATCAAATGATTTAGGTTAAATTAGATAGATTTTTTATATCAAGCAACTGGAATTATTATCAGAATATGCAGGCGTAGGCTTTACCTAGAACATTGTCTGACCACTGCCCGATTGTCCTCAATTAGAGGGAACAGGGACAGCATGGACCTCCCCCATTCTATTTTGAATCTATGTGGATTAAACACAAAGGATTTAGACAAATGGTGGCTCAATGGAGGAATATTCCCATTCAAGTTACTCCCATGTTTTGAATAGTCAAGAAACTCCAGCACATTAAACAAGAAGTTTATGGCTGGAATAGATACAGCTTTGGGCAGGTCTTCCAGTAGAAGAAAAATATAATGGGAAAACTCAAGGCTATATATCAATTGATGGATCAAGGGGATGACTCTAAGGACACCTTAAAAGAATATAATATCCTATCTTCATAATGGAATAATCTTATGGAAAGAGAAGAGGTTTTTTGGAAACAAAAATCTCGTGTTCAGTGGCTTAAGGAGGGAGATAGGAACATTGCTTTCTTTCATCTCTCAGCGATGAAACATAGGAAAGCCAACTCAATAAATAAGCTTGTCCTAGATAATGGTGACATTATTACTGAGGATAATGAAATAGGGGAGCAAGCTAGGGCATTCTTTCAGAACCTGCTTACGGAAGAAAATAATAATGATAGAATTGATAGATCTATGAATCAATTCGTTGATAAAATCCCATGTTTGATAACAGAAGAAGATAATCTAGAAATGTTAAATATTATATCTAAGGAAGAAGTCCATGCTATTTTATTCTCCATGGGTGCTTTTAAAGCCTCGGGTCCTGATGGCTTTCCTCTTATATTCTTTCAAGAATATTGGGAGATTGTAGGAGCAGACCTCACGACTACCGTTTGTGATTTTTTTAGATCTGGAAAACTTTTGAAACAAGTTAATAATACCTTCATCGTACTTGTTCCTAAAAAATATCAACCTTCACACCTCGCTGATTTTAGACCCATTAGTTTATGCAACACTATATATAAGATATGTACTAAACTGTTGGTCATGAGGATTCAACCCTTGCTTAACAAAATTATTTCTCTTGCTCAAAAAGGTTTCATCCCAGGTAGACATATTCTTGATGTTGTGATCTCCACACATGAGACTATTCACTCCATGGATAAGAATAGAATCCCTGGGATGGCCCTCAAGCTTGAAATTTCTAAAGCCTATGATAGAGTCTCATGGACTTTTCTATTCCAAGTGATCAAAAAATTTGGGTTTAATGATAAATTGTCTTGCTTATTATGGAATGCGGTCTCTTCTGCTAAATTCTCAATGTTGGTTAATGGTGTTCCTAGAGGGTTTTCTCATCCTCGAGAGGAATTCGTCAAGGAGACCCTCTCTCCCCGTACCTATTCATCATTATGGCTGAGGCACTGGGAAGATACATACAAGCTGATATAGTTTCAAAAAAGCTAGTAGGCATCAAACCTGCCTCTTCCCTTCATCCTATGGTTATACAGCAGTCTGTAGATGATACCATCTTATTTGGCATCTCATCAATGATTGAAGCTAGAAGATGGAAGAATATATTAAATGATTATGCCAGAGACTCGAGATAAAGCATAAATTTCTAGAAAAGTAATGTGTACTTCTTCAACACTTCCAATGAACTTAGACATATAATCATTGATATATTAGAATGTGTTAAATCTGGCCTACCAGCTACCTACATGGATCTACCACTCTCGGTCAAAGAGGTATCTCTAGACTTTGGGAATGGAATTGTGGAAAGAACACAAAGGAAACTTCTTAGGTGGAAGGGAAAACTACTCAGTAGTGATGGTAAGTTGCAACTTCTTCGGGCATCATTGCAAGGTATTCCTACTTACTTCATGTCTCTTTTTAAAATTCCTACGTATTTTGCTAAAAAGTTGGAACATATCCAAAGGAAATTTTTATGGACGGGAGTGGAAGACAAACAGAGAATGTCTTTAGTTAGATGGGAAAAAGTGTGTCTCCCAAAATCTCATGGTGGACTTAATATAAGACCCATCAGGAACATGAATAAAGACCTTCTCTCAAAAGTTAGTTGGAACCTGATCCACAACAACAGTAAGTGGGGAGAAATAATGTATGCCAAATACATGCATAGCATTGATGATTCCATCTTTCTTCAATAGGTGGGATTACCCCAGGGGTCTATGATATGGAATAAAATGCTAAAAAGTAAAAGCCTTCTCAAACAGGGAATTAGGTGGAAGCTTGGAAATGGCTGGCAGATTAAATTCTAGGAGGATACCTAGCTAAGAGACAAGCCTCTCATCTCTCAAGGAAACTATGGAGAAATTGTTGACTTGACTACCCAGTTCTTTGGAGATAGGGTCAGTAAATATATGTAAAACAACAATGGGATAAGGAGCTAGAAAAACCTTTTGCATTGCTGTGGGCACAAGCCTGAGCTTCTCCCAAGAATTAGAGAAATCTAGCAATGTGTTCAGGAGATCAGAATCCCATTCTTCCCTTGAGAGGATGAACAATACTGGTGGTCAGATAAGAATGGATCGTTCTCTGTCAAATCTACCTATCATTTGCTTACTCCTGAAGCTTAGAATAAGGAGGCATGGAAAAAGGTTTGGACTCATAAACTTATTCCAAAGATTAACTTGTTTTAGTGGGCTACTACCCATAACAAAATCCTTACTTAGGACAACCTTCAAAAGATCGGGTTTACTTTGGTAAATAGATGTTTTCTATGTGGTTCAAAAGAGGAATCAGTTTCAAACCTATTTATCCATTGTGGTTCAAAAGAGGAATAGGTTTGCAATTCTAACCTTAAAGAAGTAATTATCAGTTGGAACTCAACCTTCTCACATCCCTGGATCAAGGAATTATGGAATCAAGCTTTGCCATGTTTAAGTTGGACTTTATGGAAAGAGCACAATCACAGAATTTTTAGGGACACTGCTAGAAATGCTTCTCAGGGGCTCAACTCCTTTGCTAGGACCATCTTGAAAAGTGTTACAATAGCTCATATTAGTGTTGTGAAGAAACCCCTATCTCAAGTTGAAAGAAAAATTGCTGCCAAATGGAAGGTTTTAAACCTTATCCCTATGTATAATAATTCCAAAATTCTACAGAGATTGCATACTAAATGGATACCACCTAAACCTAATTGGATGAAACTCATCTTTGATGGGGCATCCAAGTTGAGTGGTAAAGCTAGTGGAGGAGAAACTATAAGGAATGAAAAAGGATGGATGTTTGTTGTCTATGCTGGTGGAATTGGTTGCCAGAGTAATAACTACACTGAAGTTATGGCTTTACTACGGGGAATAAAGTTAGCTATATCCCTAGGAATAAGAAATTTGAATATTCAAGGATATTCTAAGTTGGTCATAGATGCCATTAATAAAGCATCTAATGTTGGAATCTAGCTAAAAGACATCATTACTGATATCCAATTTTATTTACAAAAGTTTTTCGAAGTTGAGATTACTCACACCTACAGAGAAGGAAATAGGGTTGTTGATGCTTGTGCCAACCTTGGTTAGCAATTCTCAGGATGGAGGGTATGGTGACAAGATGATCATATTCCCCTAAACATTAAAGAGATCATTCAAAAGGAGACGACGGATCAGGAATGATGCACATTGATGACAAAGATAGCTTTTGAAGGTGATCTAGGTTGGAAGTGGTGGGTAATCCTAGGAATGCTGAAAATGCAGAGAATGAGAAACTTAAGGATCTTTTTACTTCTATAGTTATGTAGTTTTGACCTTTCTGACTCTGGTCTTTCTGTTGTTTATGTTTTGCTTCTGACTATGTTTCTCAGCTATTGCATTGTTCTTATGATGGCAGCTTTTGTTTGCCTACCTTCTTGTCTTTTTTGACTTTATAGGGTTTGGCCCCTAGTTTGCCGCCTTAATCAAAAACAAATCTAAAAAAACTAATCATGAAGTAGTTTCAAATGATGATTTTTAACTGAGTAACATAACCAATTTCTTCAAGATCTTTCAAATGAAAAATATTATCTCTAAGTACAGTTGCAACTCAATAAGAACCAAACCATAATAAATCAAAATTGTGATGTTTACCAGGATCCTCATGAGCTTTATCTCAATATAAAACTACATCACCAACTTTAAAATTTTTATTAGAAACTTTATTATCAAAATTATTTTTCAATTTTTATTTAGCCATTTCTAATTTCTACAATGCTATTGATTTAGATTCATCAAGAGCTATTAAATCATGGAATCTTTATTCAATTAAATTTGTATCTTTAGCAACATATTGTAAAATAATTCTAGCTAAAGAAATATGAAGTTATATTGGTAGGGTGGCCTCAAATCTATATGCTAACATGAAAGGTGAATAATTAATTTCTACCTTGACAATAATTCTATCAGCCCATAAAGCTTCAAAAAATTTAAGATGATAATTCTTTTTATTTTTATAAACTAATTTTTTCATTATTAAAATCAAAATTTTATTTGTTGATTTAGCTTGACCATTACCTTGAGGATAATATTTGGATGACTGACTAGATATAATAGAGTATTTTCCCATAATTTTTAAAAATTTATTCAAAAAAAAACTAAGGTCTATTATCAAAAATTATTTTAAAAGGAACTCCAAATCTATAGAAAAAATAATTTTATGAAAATTAAATTACTTCACCTATTACAAAAATTTTAAGTGCTTTAGCCTTAGACCACTTAGTGAAATAATTTGTTACTATTAGTATATACCTATGACCAACAGATGAAGGAGGATGTATATTTGAAATAAATTCAATGCCCCATTTCATAAATGGTTTTTCATGTATAATAAGATTTAATGGTATTATAGGCAACTTATCTCTACCAACAAATAATTTACATGGCATACAAGAACGAACTAACTTATAAGCATCTTAAAAAAGAGTAGGCTAATAATATACTGCTTTTAAGATCTTATGAGTTGTGGTTTTTACAACATAATGCCACCATAATTTTATTCATGACATCCTCTAAGAATTTTTTGAGTTTGATCATGCATAAGTTATCTTAATAAAACTCTATCTTTCTTTCAAAAAAATAGAAATTTTTCTAATAAATAAAAATTTAAATCTTTTAAATGCAAGGAACATCTTTGTTTCTTATCAAAATTATTAGGCAATGCCTGATTTTGAAAATAAAAGACTAAGTCATGATATCAGTCATCTTTAGCCCACATGTAATCCCATTCATTCATCTCAAAACTAAATTTAAAATTTTTCAAAAAAAAAATGGCCTTTAAAGTAGGTTTTATATTTAAATTCTCATCAATTGACAAGATTAAAACATTCATATTGGAAGAATTATTTTTAGTTAAATGTTTTGCTAAGTCATTACCTTTAATTATTTTTGAAGTTTCGAATTCAAGATCAAATTATTAAATTTTTAATATCCATTTAGTAAGCCTTCCTTTAATGGTTGGTTGTTTCAAAATATAAGATAAAATAGGTACATTAAATTGCACAAAAAAATTGTTTCCAATCAATAAATAATGAAATTTAATCAAAGAGGAAACCAATGAGAAAATAAATTTCTCAATAAGAGGGTATCTAGTTTTAGCATCTTGTAAAACTTGATTCATATAACCGATTTTTTTTCATCATTATTTTCAAAATCTTGAGTGATAACAACTCCAATTTTTTTTTTGGTAGAATTAACATAAAGAATAAATGCTTTCTTTAAATCTGGTTTAGCAAGTACTAGAGCACTTGTAATGACATATTTAGCATTGTTGAATGTTAAATCAGAGTCTTCATCCCAAGTATAAATTTTATCTTTATTAAGCAATAATTACAAAGGAATAGATTTATCAATAAAATCTGATATGAATTTCCTAACAAAGTTTATTTTATCAAAGAAAGACCTTAAACTAGATTGATATTTAAGAGGAGGTAACTCTTTAATAACTTTAATATGTTCAAGATCTATAGAAATATCATCCTTAGAAATAATATATCCTAATAATTTACCTTTGATAACACCAAAAACTAATTTCTTTGAATTTAAATAAATTATATACATCTTGTGAACACTTCATAAAGATGATATAAATATTTTTTCATCTTTTTGAATGAATGGTGAGATCATCAAGATAAACCTGAATAATAATGTCAATCAAGTCATCAAAAGTAATGTGTATAGCTCATTGAAAATTAGCTCCTATATTAATTAATCCAAAAGGCATTCTATTATAAGTGAAAATCCCTCTACTATTAGTAAAAGTAGTCTTATGTCTATCTTCAAGATTTACAAAAATCTGATTATAAGAAAAAAAAATCATCTAATAAAGACATCATTTGTGATCCTGCAACCTATTGTAAAATTTGATCTATACTTGGTAGAGGAAAATTATCCTTAACATTGGCTTTATTCAAATCTTTAAAATCAACACACAATGTAATATCACTATTTTTATTCTTAACTGACAATAAATTAGCTAGCTATTTAAAATATTTTATAGAAAAAAATGACACTAATATCAATCATTTTATCTCACTCTTTGTTAATGGTATGTTCCAAAAAATATATAATTCTTCATATTTTTTATCTTACAAGTTTAAATTTAGGTTTTATAGGTATATCATATTTAATAATATCAGTTTCATAACCTTTAAGATCTTTGTATGATCAAACAAACACATTAATGAATTCTTTAAATAACTTAATGAATTTAACCTTCTCACTTACAATAACTTGAATTCCTAAATAGACATATTTAGGAGCCTCTTCTATACCTAAGTTAATAATAATAGTATCACATATGATTATTTTGGAAGGCTCTTCTGTTCTATAAATTTTGGGCTGATCATTAAGTGTAAACATATATTCTCAACTTACTAAACTAGTAGGCAATTTGTTAGTACTTAATTTCAGATAATCTTCACAATTTAATACATAATCATCATGATTAAAATAATTAACTTTAATGAATAAATTTATGTGTTCATCACAACTAAAAATATGCCAACTATCATTCAAATCAAGAATTTTAAGTTGAAAATTTTTAGCATAAGAAAATTTTGTGGTTGGTTCACTCTCACTTAGAGTTGGGTTAGATGCAAAAACAACAAGCTTAGAGTTGGGTTAGAGATTATTTAAGTATGATCAACCCTATAATAATATTATTAGAGCCAAGTATTTAGGTCAGCAATGTTCTCAAAACTTTCTTATTGAGGAGCACTTTCTGAATGGCTCTATTTTCTATAAAAAACTCATCAAAATCAGGGGTTACATTGAGAAGGGTTCTAAATGGAAACTAGGTGATGGAAAGGATATTTTGTTTTGGAAACATAGATGGGATAATTTTTAGACCTTTCAGTAGAACAACTCTTGGACTCAATTAAAGAGTTTTCTTTCTTTCTATATTGGTGATAGAGTTAGTGATTACATTTACTACAGCAATCGTAAATTTCAATGAAAGGACCTCACTCTTATTATCTCCTATAACAAGATTGATTTGAAATATATGGTGACCTCACTCTAAGATATTTAATAACATTTAGATCATACATCTAAGTCCTAGGGATGATTTTATTTGGGTCAACTCTTTTGATGGTTTGTATACTATTAAAGTGGGTTATCAGCTAATTTTTTAGGAGACACCCACTAATTTTGACAGGAGTAGGATATGGTTCAAGGAGCTCACTCCTAAGATTAATCACTTTTTATGGATGATGCTTAATAAAAGGATTACCACCAATGATAACCTTATCAAAAGAGATTTTATTATGCCTAACATGTGTCACTTATGCAGGGAAGTAGTTGAGGGCATTCATCACCTTTTATTATACTATTCTTATATAACAAGTTATGGTGTCTTATCTTTTCTAGATTTGAGATTTTATAGAAATTTATAGAAGATATTTTGTATTCATGGGAGCAATGGTAGACTCCATTTAGACACAACATGCTTAGATGTTTTTGGAAACTTATCTTCCCTCATACCCTCTAGAGGATTTGAAAGGCTAGGAATGCAATCATTTTTAGTGACTGTAATAATTCCTACAAAAAATTAATAAAATACATCTCTATTAATGAAAAATAAAGTGTGCTTAAGTTCAAGCCTCCAAAAAATCAAATTCTCCCTAAATATGAGGAGAAATTTATTTTCAATTGGAATATCATTATTGGTTATTTTTAAATCAAATCTCCTTCTATTGATAGATCCATTATTCAATGGATTCCTCCTCCAACAAACTGCTACAAACTAAACTTTGATGGCACCTCTAAAGGCAATCTAAGAGCTCTAGGAGGAGGTGAGATCATCAGGGATCACTAAGGCAATCTATTATTTCCTATGTTGGACTTATGGCCATAAAATCCAACCATTATGTTGAGGAAATATAAGGGATCAAGTTAGTGAGAGATTTCCATATCAAAAATATAATCATTAAAATGGATTATTTGAATATCATTAATCACCTCAAAGGTATTCATCTAACTAGTTGGACTATTAGAGACTTCATCTTGGAGGTTGTTAGTATATGTAGGTCATTTTCTAATTACAAGATATGTCTCACCTATAGATAAGGTAACCATGTGGCAGACTCTTTTACTAATATGGGGGTGATTAACAAACAACTTCAATTTTGGTTTGATCATGACCAAATCCTTCAAAATACTAAGGATATCATTATTAATAAAGGGGAAATTGGATATGCTTAGCTATGGTATGAGGGATTGGATCACTCATGTGAAAGATAATCATTTTTTATAATTCACACCCCTTATTTGGGATTGTTCCATTAGTATCCTTCATTGGACTTTTATGCTTTGTCTTTTTCTTAGGTATTAGGCTATGTAAAGGCAGTGTGGGAGAGCTCTATTAGCTATTTACTATGTTCCCTTGTGCTAAAAACCTACTTCTAACACAATGGGTGTCACTTCATGTCATGTTGAGCTGATGTGTGACCCAAATTAGAAGGAAAATGGATAACTTTGGAGGGATTTAAATGTGGGAGGCTTCACAAGTTTCATGCAGAAGATCAAGGTACATGTTAACCACATTTCTATCACTTTTTCCAATAATTAGAAGAATAGGGTTATCATCTATAGAGGTAAGAATTTCTCTATCACCAAAGAACTCATTGTCTCTATCACTGGTCTAAGCAGGGATGGTTTTAAGTTCTTTAGAAACAAATTTAATAAGGTTACAAAGGAGAAAAGTCTTTTAAATGGTTCTATGATTAATACCTTAAATTTTTTTAAAGCTGGTATTATGAGTTCCTCTCTCCCTACTCTTTTTGATGAGGTGGCTTATATGCTGGTGAGATATGTGACTTTGAAGGGTAGGTATAACACTCTGTCACTCCATCATCTAATCCTTCTAAACCATTGCCATAAGGGCCCAAGGGTTATTGTCCATTATTATATCTTACAATCCATATAAGCTTATAATCATGATTTTCAATCACACAAGCGTGCCCTACCTCTTCATGAAAGGGTTATTTTACTCTTACAATAGTACTGTAGCATTATCTTGATTAATATTCTAGTTCACAATATTCCTCCTCCTTTCCCATCTAAACTTCCTACTCAAAGAAGGGTTAAGACTAAGAATCCTAGATCTCATTCCTCACCTTCTCCTCTTCCCAAGAAGGTGCTTAAAAGTAGTGATAAAGGTAAAGTTCTAGCTCCTAGATTCTGTATGGGTAAGGAAATTGCCATTATAGAGAGTCTCCTTGACATGATATAGGCTGATGTGGATTTTGGTCCCTCCTATAATAATCTCAAGGAACATAGACTCAAATCTAAATTTATGCAGTTAGAAGAAATAACCAATTAGCTTAAGAAGGAAGTCACACAACTCAAAAAGATTATTGATAAGGGCAAGAAGAAGGTGGATAAATCTTCCCATTCTAAGACTAAGATGGAAGACATTTATAAAAGAATAAAAGACTTAGAATAAATTTTGGGTCATATTAGGAGTAGTCAGATTGATTATATGGCCATACAATAGGCCATTTTAGGGTTCTTTGAGTTTCAAGTTAGGTAATTTTTCACCCTTAGCAACTTTCATCTAGGCTTGTGGAAGGGTGGCACTAAGAAGACTTATTCTCTAACCATCATTGACATGATAGACCCATCTCAAACTACTGCTCTCAATCTATTTAATCCATTGGAGAGATTCAAGAAGAGATTTTAAAATATCATAAAGTGAAGCTTTTTTTTTTATGTTGTGAAGTTGTTTTAGTGTTGTTATTTGTCAGGTTTCTTCCTGTTGTTACCCTCTCTTGAATTTTATAGTTTTTGTCCTTTTTTGTAGCTGGGGGGTAAACCCCACTCATCAAAAAACCACTTTTATACTTATGTATTATTTGGTCTTTGGGCCTTTTTTTGTTATGGGTTTCCTTGTTTATTCTAGCTTTTGAGCCTTTTGTATTGGGTATGGTCCCTTTCAAAACTATTTACCAATAATAATAAAAATATTATATTCTCTAAGAATATGAGTGATATTAAAATCCTCAAAATCTTCAAGCAAAGACAAAAAAATTTGAGTATAATGATGTAGATGAGTTTGATTAGTTTTATAAATTTTTCAAACTTGTCTAACAAATAATTCAAAATCTACAAAAACTTCTATATGTTTAATATTAAGTTCAATGACCTTTTTCAAACCTAAACATAATTCTTCAAATTTTATAGTATTATTAGTGTTTTAAAATGATAATTTATAAACATAACAAAAAAAATTATCAACAGGAGAAATTAAGAAAATTTTAGCACCATTACCTTGTTGAGAACAAGCTCTATCAAAATAAAGTGACCATGAAATATTTTTCTCTAAGAATTCTTCATGTTGATTGTTTCATTCATCTAAATTCAACAAATCATAATTTCCAATTCATGTCTCAATATAAGTAAAAGTGGAAAAAGTGGATGACTCTATAGATGTACTAGACCAATCTTCTCTTTTTATGAAAAAAAATTCCTTACTAATATAAACCCATGTAATATATTTTCCAATAAAAGTACCAGTTACTTTTGACTAATCCCTTCCTAATAACATAACATAATTATTAAGAATGTATATAACTTTGACATTAGTCATGCATCTAATTATTTTATTTTTAGTAATCTTAATGACTAGATCCCTAAACTTACCACAACTTTTAGTTTGTCTAGAATAAAATCTAGTAAGTTTTCTATTGTTAGTTTTATAAGATATGTCTAATTGATTTGTAATAAATTTAAGCATTATATTCTTTGAAGCACCTGTATCTAATATACAATTATAAATTAATTTATTAGTAATTTTAACTGAAACATAAAAAGGAGTTATATAATCTACAAGAGGATCATAACTTTGAGAAAAAGTAGTTGATTATTCATTACAGTCTTCTCCTTGTAAGCCTACATCAGTTTTAGGATTTTTAATAGCTTCATTAATTTTATCAAGTTGTCTTGAAAGACTAGTTACTTGTAATAAAAAAAATCTAGCTTTGATTGTAGATAAATCATTAGTTATATTATAAATTTTAGCATCATTTTATCAAAAAAAATTAGGTTTATAATGTTGATATTAACTATTATTATAACCAATTGATAAAGGAATATTTTGAAGAGAATTATCAACTAAACTACTTGAAGTATTATTTTGAATTGTTTTACCTTTATTATTAGAAGAATAATCATTATTTTCTATTTTTTTATTTTGATGAGAGTTATAATTTTTATTTCTAGTATTAACAACATAAGTAGCTTCATTTTCTAATGGATCATCAAGAGCACACATGTTTATGTTGCTTGTTAGATCTTCAAATACATGATTTTTCTATTGAAATTTTTTTTTAAACTTGTGGACAATAATACATGAATATAGATCATGATCTAATTCAAAAACATTAAAGTAATGAGCAATTTCTAATTTTTAACTTTCAAATTGTTTTTATTAGATGAAGAAGGTTTATCATTTATTTGTCTTTTAATAGTGATCAGTTCATTTCCTAGACTCTGAATGGCCTTTGAAATTTCTATATTAACTGAATTTAAACCAATAGAAAACATATCCTTAAACCCAATACATTTAAGTTTCCTTTTGTATTCAATGCAGAATGTTATAATTTCATCATATTTTGTAATATCCTTATCTTCTAAATCTATTTTATATTTTAAGGGTAAATCACTACAAAAATAAAGTCTAAATAACTTCTTAGAAGATCTAAGATCATGTGGGATGTTTTGATGCAGCTTAGTAAATATGGTAATGAAATGGTAGATGGTTTCACCCAGATTAAGGAAAAATTTACAAGGTCATTGACTAGGTCGAAGTCTTTTTTAGCTTTCCCAAAAGATAACTCTAGCCATCCATTCTTCAATATTTTTCCATGTACTAATAACTTTAGTAGGTAAACTAATAAATGCTTGGTAAGCTTTACCTTCAAGTGTTTGGGTAAAAAATATTAAATAAATATTTTAATTTTTTATACCAAGAGTAACACAAACTAATCTAAATTTTTCTAAATTATCTTTCCAAGATTCTCTAGGAGCTCCAAAAAAATTTGGCATATTTAATCCTTTAAAAGAAGGTAACATACCAAGATGATTTTTAATATTAATTAGATTTTCAAAAATCTAGGTATTTATAACTATCTATTATTCTACTTCAACTTCAAAGTTAGCTTCATCTTTAGTGAGATCATTTTGATCTTTATTCTCTTGTAGTCCATGAATCAGCTCTTGTATCCTTTCTTCTATTTTATCTCCCATTGGAAGATTCAGTAGTCTCCTCTACTTAAAATTGGCTAATTTTTTTAAAATTGATCAACTTGATTTAATTGCAAATTTATAATAGTAGGTTTATAAGGAAAAACTAGATCATTAAAAAGAAAAGAATCAGAAAGGAAATGAGTTCTAAGTCTAGGATTAGCAGCTAAAACTCTAGTTTGTCATGTTGAGTTTTATTAGTAAGATTAGAATACAAATCTATCTCAAATTCTACTATTTTGTCTTATTCATTTATGACTTGAATAACACACTAAAGATTATGAGGATGTTTATACCAAGCATAACATGTTAAATTAAAATAAACATCAACTTGATTATTAGTAATATCAATTATAGGTTGGATAAAGGAATATTATGTTTTAAAGAAGAAAACATAATTTTAAACAAATAAGATTTATAAAGATATCCCAGTGAAGTCACCAAATTTGTCGATGATGAAAATTATACCATTAACTAATCAACCCTTTCGTCTATTATGAAAGTTAAGTTGTAATTGTACCATTCTAATAGTAGGGTTTAAAAGGTTTAATAATGATCCTAAAGATGTGAGGGAATTTTTTTAATGTTCTAGGAAATAACAAATAAGTTATTGAATATAACATATTCTATTATAGTTTTATAAATCTACTTTATCAAATAATGAATCAGTTCAGATATGAATGTGTAATCTATCATATCTGATAGAGGAGGCCTATGAACTAGATAATCTCTTGAAGGAAAGAAATTTAATTCAAATATAATATATTTCAAAGTAATATTTTGCTTTTGTTGTAATAAATTTCAAATAAGACCAAGATAATAAACAAAAAATACAACTAAAATAGAATTGGGATAAATCAAAGATGAATAAATCTTCAATAAAGTAAACAATCAAGAAGAACTCAACACACAAGAGACACAAACAAACAACCAGTAAACTAAATTAGATAAAACAAACAAGATAGCAACTAAACTAATAAAAAAATAATAAACTATTTAAAAACACAAAGTATTAAACTAAATATAAACAAATTAATATAACTTAATTAAATATAACAAACTAAAACAATCTAAGTCTAAACTAAATCTATGCACTAACTAATCTAAAAACTAACTAAGTCTAACTCTAAGAAATTAAATAAAGGAGACCAATCTAAAAAACTAATTAAAGAAAAATAGAAATAAAGAGTAAGTAAAAGTAAAGCAAAGTAAATATATTAAACTAAAGGAAAATAGATTAATTAAATATTAATCTAAATCAGATTAAATTATGTTAAAGTTAAAGTCAATGTAAAGTACAATATAGATAAAACACGTGAGTCTCAATAAAGAGAGTCATATTAGCAAAATATATCAATTTTATTTAAGAAACCAACATCTTTATTTACAAAATATCTTGAGAGACAAATTTTATCAATAAATAGATCAATGAAATGTCACAAACAATGAAGTTTTCATCATTATTCAGGTTAAATATTTGGATTCTACACATAGGACTACAAGGATCAATCATCAAAAAATATTAAACTTGACAAACTTTAGATAATCTGTTATAAATGATAATATAAAACTAGATATACCTATATTGCCTAAGTAATTTATTCAACTATCAGAGAAAGTACCATCTAGTCTATCTGTAAAAGTCGTGTTATTTTAAAGAAGTTGCATAGAAGAGAGAGATAAATGATTGACTTGATAATGTATAAGTCTTCAATACTTGTATTTTTCCTCCTCTTCAAATGAACCCTTGATCTCCTTTTATGCTTTAGATTTAGTTGAAAAAAGTTGTGAACAAATTTAGTTAGTTACTTATTTAACTTAATTAATTGACTTTTTAAAAGGCAATTAATATATACAGTTATTAGTTAAGGTTTAATTAGGATTTAAAAGTCTTAATGGATCAAGTATTTGAATGTATACCATGTAATTCCTAACATGTGGGGACCCTTCATCAATTAATAATAAAATAGAATAGCATATTTCAATAAATAAATAGATAAATCAAAGTCAATAAAATTCCTATTTATATAAAAACCATAATGCATATTTCTAAAAATTACTTAGGCATATTATATATATTATAAAATTAAAGTCTATTTTACTTTCAAATATCATAACCAAAATATCAAAATCTGAAAATCAAAGTATCAAATCTGAAAGAACTTAAGTTACAACAACTTAAAGTTTAACTAATAAAATAAAAATCTATGTTGTTGGCATCTAATAATGATCAAAATCAAAAAATACCTCAATTATTAGCTTTCCTTGCCCATTCACACACTCATTGTATTCCATCTCAAATAATGAAAAATGAATCATGTTTGTTTTTGAGTCATTTATGGGATCATTCACCTCCAACTTAATCTACTTGAGAACTCTAACCTCAACTAGAGTATCTATGTCATTTTAACTATCTGACCATTTTTTTGAAGTGATTAGATGCATTTCAAGACTGCATTTCTCTTAACCTAAAATTGGCTCCTTCAAACTTAATTTTCTACATCCTAAAATAAGATATCTTTGAGATGGTGATGGCTCATTAGAAACAGATGGTCGGGCAAGATTAACAAAGTTCTTGGCATGGGTTACTTTAGTGTCTAGTATAGTGGTTGCAATAACATGGTGTGGCTTAATGGTGAAATCTTTCTTCTTGCGTGTCTTTTACTTTGCTTCAGTTTGCTGCATTGTGGATGGAACTTGGGTTGGATCTCTAGCCTGAGTTAGAAGGCCATCCAGATCCGGTAAGTGAAGTATTTGTGTTAGTTTGGGGGAAACTCTATTTCCTCGGTGGTTAGTGTTTGAGCCATGGTGCCCTGTAATGGGTTTAATGGAAAAACCTAAAGCTTTGGAGGAGCCGTGCTCATTAACTGATGGGTAAGGCAGTTCTGCCTCTGCCATTTTGGCAAGGGTTTTAGGTTGTTTGCCTGGTTTTTGTTCAAGTTCTAGGTCCTTGTAAAACATGGGGAGTTTTATCTGGTTTATCTTGTTGGTTTTAGGTCCCTAAAAAACCTAGTTTTGTTAGTCTTTCAGTGTTTGGCCTCCTTTGGTGGTTTGTATTGTTTATCTTTCTTGATCTATACAAGGTTTCGGGGCCCCTTCAAAACCTATTTTTACCTTAATCTAAAAAACATGGTGTGGCTTATTAATATCCTATATTTTTTATGGGCTATGTGGTTGAATTGGAAACTAATGTAGATTATTTTACAAGTGGTGAGAGTAATGGTTGTGGGATTGAGACCTAGCATAAAATCTATAGCCATGAAATCTTCTATTACCCCTAGGGTTTACAAGATTGAAAGGCAGATTGTTTAATACATTCTAAAACTTAAGGTCAGTAACATTAATGTGGAATGACATCCTAACACCCTTACTAGCATACCTAGGGCCAAACCTCCTATCCTTGAAACCCCCTCTTTGAATTTGTCTATTCAAGTTCTCTTGATTCATGCTACCAAAAATTTGATTTATTCCCCAACATTGATTATCACTATCTCTATCTGATCTGGGTTGATCCCATCTCGACATCCTATACATTTTTTTAAAATATTCAAAAACTAATTATTTATGACTATAAAATCAACATGCATATATTCAATATGAAACCAAGTTATATTTCTATATATCAAACACATATTCACTTATAAAATCCATTATTAGCAAAAAAATTGAACTGATAGTTGACTGAAACAAAACTAAATTGCTCCAACTATGTCAACTATCTTCACAATATTCTATTTTTATTTCATCAAAATATCCTTTAAAAACCAACTAAAAATTTAAAATAAAATATATTATCATAATTTTATTTCAAAAATATTATGGCATATCTTCATGATTTTCTAATCTCACTATACGAAAATTATCTTAGAATATAAACTGAATCAATTCTCATAATTGCAATCAATATTTTCATAAATTCTTATCCATGAAATTTATTTCTCAAACTATAAACCACATATCTTTTCTTAAATTGACAAAGAAACTAAGCCACTAGAGCCTTTCCCAAGTCATTATAATAAATTGAGAACCATTTTAACACAATATTCCAAAACTTTGAATATCCTTACTACCCTTTTAAAAAAATGAAAGAAAAATATTATTGATTGTAGTCCATTTCAATCTATATGTCACAACTTAAATGAAATAATAAACTCATAATTTTGTGAAACAATTATTCTGAAATATTAAGTTTCAATGATTTTAAAACCATTAAATTTCATGTAACCATGACTAGAGAATCACAATGAATCATTCTATCTCTTACATGATCTCAAAACTAAGAAATAACATATAACAACCTTCTAATAAATATATTAATCACTTCTTTTACTTCTATTTATTTCCAAAATTTTGAACAAAAACCCAAACATATTCTTCTATGTCAAAAGAAAATTATCCATGAAAATATTTCCATAGTCCTCCCACATATTAGTGGTCAAGATGGGGTTAATAGGTCTTTATTTCTATGTGAAAGGCTTATTATCAGGCTGAAATAGGATGACATGTTGGAACAATTCTTCCCTATACACTTTCAACTTAGAATAATACCATGATAAATAATCTTAGTACTTTCTTAGTAGCTACATGTAAGCTTACTTCTTAGTTACACTTAGGTGAGTACCCAACCAAACCTTCCTTAGATTATCATGATAACCCAAATTACACTCGGTCACATCCTTTGAAATAAATGAGTATCAAGTATTGATTCTATTCACTCCATCAAAAGATGATTCTAAAATTACCAATCCTCTATGGATCATGTTTGTCTTTAGATGGATGATGTCCTTCCAAAATAAGGTTTCTTTTCCTTCACAAACCTAAACCATAGATTTCAAGTCTATGAGTTGTTCATAGAACTCAGCTTCACAATTTATAAACCTCTTAATTTGTTCATCATCATCAAAAACCTACTAGTGATGAACATTATCTGGGATTGAAGGCCTAACAAGCACCTCCACCTGATACTAATAATGAGGGATCATATTTGCAATGTCAAATTGAGCACCTAACCCTATAAGTTTGTCAGCTTCTTTATTGATACTTCTATCATGATAACAAAGATTGAATGTATCAAATAATTTAATAAAATCCTAGATAGCATTACCATATTATTTCAACCTTTTGTTTTTGGTGGAATAAGCATTTTTAACTTGCTTTACCACTAGCTTGAAGTCACCGTTGGAAATTAAATTTTTAATTCCATGTTTATGAGCAATCTATAAACCAAGAAAGAGTACCTCATATTTAGTAGTACTATTAATGCACTCAAAGGACTAATAGAAATAAAATTTGAAACACTTACCATTGGGGTCATATAATACAACCCCTACTCCATTTCCAATATTGAAGTAAGCCCCATCAACATACACCTTCCAAACTGCACCTTTGTTGTCAAGTTCAACACCAAGAGTAGCATGTTGTTTATTAGTGTCAACATTACCAATGAAATTTCCAAGCCCAATGTCTATGTGCAATACTTAATTTCTATCATGTTTTGGATCTTCAATTATATATAACATCTTTAGCTCTTTATGAAGTTTAACCATCTTACCCTCCAATGGAATGGTGGCACAAGAAAGGTCTATTTATATACTTCCATCTATGTTATCAGTGCATTTACGTGATAGCAACATCCCCCACTTAGGTAGGTAGTCTACAACTATTACACCCATATTCAAATATTTATCTAGATGCACTACCAACCCCTTGACATGTCTAACAACTGGAACTTCTCATGAGTCCATGGCATAACACTTTTCAAAAGATAATATAATCTTCACTCTAAGCTCATTTAAGACACCTAGGGGTATTACATTATAATAAGCATCATAATCAAACATGTAATTATGGACAATAAGACCATTGATCAATAGGGTTGTATAAAATAGATACACATTCAACTGACTCTCTACCAATGCAATCCCTAAATATACCTCTAGAGTGGGTTCAACAACCTCTTCATATTCTTCATCACTTTCTATGGGTGTTTGGGGTAAATTAATTTCATTTTCAGCTAATTTCTCACCAAATTCCAAGAATTCAAATGCCTTCTTCCTATGCTTATGTATTCTTAATAATTAAATAAGTGGCAAGGTGATTTTTAGTTGGCTCAACACTTGGGCCATATTACATATACTATATTGAGGAAGAGGAGTATTTAGTGGAAGGGTAACAACACCTTCAGTTAGAATGCAATCACTTAAGGTCTTAAGTGGAGTAGGCTAGGGTGTATTTGCATGCTCAGTAGTAGCCTTCAAAGGTGGATTTTGTTTAACATCATTCACACCCTTAGGAATACTAGATAGCAAAGGTACTTTATTTTTATCAAGAGAACCTCTAAGCTTAGTAACTTGGGAAAAGGGTACTAGTTTGGAAGTATTAGGAACTACATAGTTTTCTTTGCTTCCTTACCTGCATCCCCTACCCTTGGATTTGTAGGGGTATTGTTTTGAGGAGAAAAAATTGGTTGCCTACTTCTCAAGTAGTATTCTTTCTCTTGGGAAATTTTTGCATTAATTAGTATCTATCTATCCTCAACTAACGAAATTCCTCATCATATTTTTTAATTATCATTGATTTTAAAAATTCAAAATCATGAATAGGTAATTCATGTGCCTATGCCATATTAACCTCACAAGTAAATATACAAGTTGGGAAACATAAATTTTATACCACACTCCAAAACTGATCAATAATAATAACACTCATCAATTCTATAGAGGTTAATATCTTGCTTTAGGGACTTTGACAATTGAACATCATAATCTCATCATTAGATAATGTAGACTCAGGTTTATCTACATCTTCATCATTTGGTTCAGTTGTATCACATGGAGGTTGTGGAAGGAATCACTTGTCACACTAATCAACATCAATGTCACAACTACCATATTCACTTTGGCATTTAAAATATCAGACACTTCTTTTGTATCCCTTTTATTTTGATGTTAATCTATTATTTCATCACATGCAGGCCTATTCCCTCTATCATTATCTCAATTATGGAAAAAGGCCCTCTTTGTATTTTATTTAGATTTGGATCCCTCTCTTAATCAGTGTACACATAAGGAATCCACTTCTCAACCCTGGTAAGCTTGTATGACATTTCTTTGATAGTGGAAGCCATATTCTTAACCATCTCCTCAAGATTGGCATTCTTAGTGGACTATTTTTTTTAGGATTGACCAGCTTCACATCATCCAGCTTGTTCATGGGCTTTCCCACATCCTTTATGTTTTTCTCAATTTGGATGCCCATATTGAATGCCAACCATAGGTTCATGGGAGCCTTGTCCTTCATTTAATATGTAGCCTTCTTATCAAAGGCATCATAGTATTTTATCAAGCACACTATATCACTTGGCTTTATATTTTCAAGAAGTTGTATCATAGCCTTGTTGAACCATGTATTGAATTCCTACACA
Organism: Torreya grandis; assembly: GCA_037957365.1. Taxonomy (NCBI): domain Eukaryota; kingdom Viridiplantae; phylum Streptophyta; class Pinopsida; order Cupressales; family Taxaceae; genus Torreya; species Torreya grandis. Next base: position 457,673 of record JARHVA010008197.1, on the reverse strand, counting down.
CACTCATTGGGGTTCTTCTTGATGTTTTAAAACTTAGCCAAAATAAATCTTGGATCAAGTCTATCACCATATTAAATCCTAAAAACATTCTTCATTTCTTCCCATGAATCAATGCATCCATAAGGAAGAGAATTGAACCATTCATAAGCATCTTCCTCTATCATGTGTAAAAATAACTTAATTCACACATCCTCATGCTCAACCTCATAATATTCCATAATATTTTGAAAATATCTCAAATGTTGATCACCACTCACTACATTATTCTCTTGAAACTTTGGAAGACATTTCCTTGCTTCATTTGGGACTTCATTATGATAACCTTCCATGTCAAGAAAATTTATAGGATTGAATTTGGGAATGTGAAATGTAGGATGTTCATTCTCATTTGGGTCCCTATTCTTCATGATTGGTTTAATTGGAGGTTTAAGAACAACTAACAAAGGGATGTGAGGGGGTGAATGAGGGGGACTTGTAGAATCAAACTTGGGAGGGGATTCAGCTAGTTGAGAAGGAGATGAATAATAGATAGGATTATAAGTTTTAGAGTGAATAAAAGAGCTATGAAAGTCATAAAAAATGGGAATTTAAAAAAAAATCAATATTGTCATAACCTTGGTAGTCAGGATACTATTTAGCAGCTAAACCTTGCCCTTCAATTAGTCTATAAACTTGTCTCCCTCTTCTTTGATGAATACTTAGGGGTGAGACAAGTTGCTTAGATAGGTAACCTATGAAGGATGATCTCAATCCTTCCAAATTTGAAAGCAAGAAAACATTCGAATCCAAAAATTAAGATATTTAAAATAGGCACCAATCTTCCTTGAAACTAGATAATAAAGTTGGAGTCACCACTAGAATCACAATTCTAGAATATAAAAGTGAACACATTGATTGTGATGCATGTTGAAAACATACTTATTGAAATTAATGATGAGATGAAAGGAAAAGACACTAAATTTTTTATAATTATGCCAATAAGGGGAGAATCACCTTCCAACATGTAATTTTAATAGCTCTTTATAATAAACTCAATAGAAGTCAAATTGTCAAATATTTCAATTCTTGGCATGTCCCCTAGTGGAGTGATGTGGAGTTGATGGCCAAGATAGTCAAAATATTGTAAATAATAGTAGAGAACTTCACAACATGAAATTATTATGGTTCTTTGTAAGAGTCCCCAGCAACATAAGTAACCAAGACTTCAATTTAATCCCTAGCAATGATGCAAACAAAGTGTTGGTTCCTAGTTGTACGCCTCTTACGTCTAACCTTGCACACTTGAAGAAAATGGCAAAAAAAGATGAAAAACTTACTAGTATATCATTATATCTAAGGGAGGGCTTGGCATTAGGAATGGGTAGAATGTACAAAATGAATGAGAGGTACCAAAAAAGGGTATGGTCAGTTCCTTACTACTTCTAGCTTTGCCTGAACCAAGGTAAGAGGACCTAAGGGGTAGCTTTCTCACATGGAGAGATTATGCAATTCAACCTCTATGGGGGTATTTATCACAAAGAGGCACAAATGTGACCACGGCATAACCAAACTTGTTCACTCCACCTAGGAAGGGTTGTCACACAAAATGAACAAATGCTCTAGATCACACACAAGCTACTGAAAACAAATATAAAAGTGCTTACAGCCTTCATTATAAATAATTATCAACAATAGGGATGGATGGAAGATTGAAATGATAATATTTAAAGCACAATATGTAAATGCATGTTATATAAGCAATCTCTTATGCATTTTCAAGCAAATAACACTTATGATATGCAACAAGTGTGTATTATTTATAGGGTGATGGGTGTCGTTATGCCCTTCATTTAATCAACTTTCTGTTGATGTCATATTTAACCAGGGCTATGTCTAAAGCTATATGCAACAAGAAGAATCTTAGCGATTTAGTAATTGATTGTAGGTATTTGTATTTTTCTTTTGTTTTGGGTGATTTTTAATGTCTTAAGGACTTCTTGGTTAAAACCTTATTGGAATCAAACTATGAAAATTACTAAAAGTAAACACACGTTGCAGAAATGAATTTGCTAGAAGTAAACACATGTTTGCAGAATGAAATAGATTGCTGGAAATAAACACATGTTTGTAGAATGAAATAGATTACTAGAAATAAACACATAATTATAGAATGAAATAGATTGCTGGAAATAAACACATGTTTATATAATGCTTGGAAATTAATTGCAAAGAAATAAGAATTTAATATAGAACACCCATAGGGCAAATCTACAACAAATTCTAACTTTAAGGGGTTATAAGAATTTATAAATTTAACAGAGCTACCTATTTTATTTTGAGAATAAAATATAAATACCAACCAAAAATGAAGATCCTGGTTCTTGGAGTGGGCCCTTGCTCTGCCTAGAAACATGACTGAACAACTTAATTTTCTTTCAAAATAGAAATGGATATTTCATTGATAAAATGTTTTGTATTACAAAGATGTAATATTCTATCCTTATCCCTATATTCTTCAATTATTTTCCACCTTTTTTTCTAAATTCCCAAGTCTATATATATATATATATATATATATATATATATATATATATATATATATATATATATATATATATATATATATATATTCTTCTACTTGTGGTGCATTGATTGCTATAATTATTTCATGGATATGATGGAACTGAATCATGCCCAGAATAGATGTTGAATAAGACGTGGCTGGTTATCTAGTTGTGTGATAAATGTCTTAGATCTAAAAGTATGGAAATTTGAATTATGTTCTTGATTTAATGGGATCATTGATTTGACAGATCGCTGACCATTTGGAATAGATATTTATCAGTTCCATGTTTAACTATGAAAGTTTTAGAGCTTATCTTGTAGGAGTACTGGAGATAATTCAGATAATTTTAGAGCTAAATATAGAGTTCTAGAACTAAGTCTGAAAATGTGACTACTTGAAATAGCATGGAGGGGTTCCAGAACTAGGTTGTATTGATTCCAATGCTTTTAAACACATGCGATCTACTTCATATTTGTTCTTCAACCTGATGATGACTTGTTTTATTACAAAACTTGAATTTTCCAAAACACTTGTTAGGAATTACAGATATTTTAAATGTTAGAATCATAATCAACAAAAGATGGATAATTACATCTTAACTCATATCAGATCAAAATAAAAGTCACAAAATGTAATCAAACTTAATAGAAAAAGAGAGTAAGATGAGGTCATTTATTATACATTTAATTGGCATATCCTAGCCTCATCATTTCCCCCATACTTACTTATTTGTAAGTCCCTTTACAAATGTTACTCTTCAAATTCAGGATTGTATATTCTGCATTCCATTTGATTGCTCAGATCAAATGGATGGAACTAAATATCCCAATACTTTGATTCAAAAGTACTATACCCTGCTCTGGCTTCTACTTTTCTTTTCCATTCCACAAATTGAGTGGGATTTTGAAGTTCTCTATTTTTCCAAGGAGATATGGGAGTGAGAAGTAGAGGTGGCCTGGTTTGCATGCCTATCCATATGCATAGGGGAGTTTCATTGATCTGAGGAATTATTGTGCATAAGAATTTTGCACTTTCTAGACTCCAGATCAAATTTGAAGGGGATATTACTTCCCTTCTTTTCAATGCCACCAGGAGAAATTCCCATCTTTTTAAACATGCATCATAGATATTATCAAAATTTTCCTTCTCATAAGATGTGAAGACATCCATGCTTTTCTATAAATTGAAAAGATAAGGTCTGGTAAACTTGTCATTAAATGCATGGGATTAGAAATGTGTAGCAAAGGTGAGTGGGTTACCATAATGAATTTTCATACAAAGACCGGATGAACTAGCCTTCAACCAATGCTCTAACTCCCTTTCTTTCCATTCAATTTGATTTTGAAGAATAGAGACAAATGTGTTAAGCTGCCTTTCCCCTACATACAAAATGATCATAAAATTTGTATTTCTTTCTAGCATGAAATTGTAGAGGTAAAATTCACAGAGAAGATTTTTTTATTTTGTATTGGCTAAGGAATAGGTGGCCGAGAAATTAGCTTCATCTTTTATTTCATGTGGAAGGCCACATGTTATCCTTGCCAATTGCCAGTGAATGAATTGTTCATCTAAAAACATGCTATATGCAGGAGAAGGTCTTCTGCATTCAAGCAATTTCTCACTCATCATACAAACTATTTGTATGTTCACAAGACATTTATACTTATCATTTTCCTCCTTGTAAAATTTTTATTCCCATTCCTTCCTTGCTTTCTTTTCTTCTTCTAGTTTGCTTTTCAAGTCTGTATTGGATGCCTTGATTACATTGAGTTCTCTACATGTATCATCCCATAACTGCTTGAGTGGCAAATAAGTCAATTCAGTCTGTGTAGAGACTGTTGACATAGAGGTTTGTATTGTACATTTTCCCTCATTCTCCATCAGTTGCCTTTTAATCTCTACTAATTCTTTAGTCTTGGCTATGAACTGGTTTGTTAATTATTCAAAGAGAATTTATTTATGTTTTAATTTGTGTTTGAGGAGATTTAATTCCTCATCCTTTTCCTTGATAATGAGCTCTACTCTAGACAAAAATAGAGCCTATTTAATCTGATAATTTTTTTATTTTTTTGAAATTTCCTAGGGAGTTAAGCATTCTTCTTCCACAATAGGGGATTTCCCTTCTCCAAGATGCATGTTCATCTTCCACATGTGATGGTGTTGTTGTCTCACCCATTTCTTGAAAAATTGGTTTTTCAAATCTTTTATCTTCTTTTTCCTTTTTTGTTTGGCTTGGTCCAGGAGTAGTCATGGTCATGCTACCCAAAATATCAGCAGCTTCAATTTCCATCCTTTCTTGCTCTTTCATCTCCTCTATAATTTCTTTAGACCATTTATGGCGTTGTCTTCCTTGAGGAGCCTCAAAATGTGCAGACATATGTCTCCTCTTAGAACTTCTTTTGATATTCACCTTTTGCTTAGGCCTAGGTGAATTGTCACTGTCAGAGACAAGTATCAGTTCTTCTGTAGCTTTTGCAGAAGAAGAAATTTCTTGAGAAGGTATAGTAGGGTCTACATTTTTAACTTTTCTTCTAGATTTTCTTCTTTTTGATACTTCCTCTTCCCCTAGTCTTTTCTTTTCCTTAGCAACGGTATCAGTTTTCAAATGAACTGAAGGGGCAAGAGGAGTTACTATTATTCTTCTGTGAATACCAAGGTTTTGCCCAAATTTACCAAAAGAATTTGTCTCACATTTCTTCCCCATTTTTCTTTGAAAGGAAATGGTGCTAGCATAATAAATGCACTAACCCATGATGTCTGATTGTTCATACACCCTAAGAATACCTTTGGGCCATTATATGGATGGAGTCAAAAAGAAACCCTTGAAGGTTTACTATATATTCTAGTTTTTTAGCTCCATATTTAAGGTGTATAAGGATTTTTAGGACTTCTTTTCCTACTGTCTCAAATTGTCCATCACAGGTTAAATACTTAACTATCCAAAATGCTACTTTGTCAAAGGGTTTGGGCAAGCTGGCCCTTTTGACTCCTTTGATTATTTTATTTGTGTTGTAAATATACTAGGGTTCAGCTTCCCCCTCTTTCAGTAGGGATTCAACCAGGTCTTCTAATGTCCCCTTGACAGGGTTTGGGACATGCACTATTGGTATTCCAGACATCTCACTTATTATATTCATAAGAAAAGGAATGAAAACCTTCCTAATATTTGTCCATTTTTACTCTAAATTGATAACAAATTCTCTTACTAATTCATCATTATATTTGGGAAATTTCCTCAAAAACTCTAGCCATCCTACCTGTTGAAAGATAGTTACTAATTCTTCATCTGCAAGGAGCTGGGTATCATCTTCTGGTTCTGATTTCTTTTTAATTCTCATAATTCATTCTTTTTCAATCTTACATAGGTTAGCTAAAGATTGATTCTCTTATCGGTGAAACTGATGATTTTGGCTACAAAACTAGTGGATTCAATTGTTGATCTAGCAAATTTGGTTGTGGAATTACTGTACTCAGCTATGGAACTAGAAAATTCAACTGTAGAACTATTGTACTCAATTGTAGAACTGACAGAGTTAATTCATTTTATCTCTTTTGAAATTTTTTTGTAACTGGCTTTTACTTTGTTGATTCAATAATAAGAATGTTTCTTTATGACTATCCACCAACTCATTCTATCATCAATATCCTTCTCATGATTTTGCACATTTAACCATGATGTACAATAGATGACTCATCATAATAATTACACATGCAAACTTTCAATCTAACCTTTAACAAGTTAAAAACATAATTACTGTCCTTGATGATATAATCCCTCCATCATGATGACTCATCATCCTTGAAAAATAGTTATAAAATAGTTAGAATTCAAAAAAAAGTTTTATTTGAATTATCCATTTAGAAGATCAACCGCCATTGTTGGTTTTCATTTGATCTTTGAGAGATTGATTGTATTATATATATATATATATATATATATAAGAAGAAGAAGAAGAGGATGCCATTTACTAGTTTTCATCTTCTTCCCTTTATTCTGAATCTTTTCATCTGATTATTTGATCATTTTGGAAGAACTAGGTTCTTCCATATGATCAAATTCTTTGTTTGCTTTAATTTTCTTCAAGAATTCATCCTTAGTGGGAGGCTTCCTATAAATTTTTAGCCTATGTCCATTGACCAAGAGTATTCTTCTGCTACCATCAATGGGAAGTAATTGGATAGAACCATTGTTAAATATCTGCTTGATCTGATAAGGTCCCAACCATCTAGTTCTTAATTTTCCTTTGAATTGTTGGTACTTAGAATCAAACAACAATGCCCAGTCTCCTACTTTGAATTGCCTTTCCTTGATATGTGAATCATGCCATTGCTTCCTTTGATTTTGGATTACCTCTATCTAGTGAAGTGCTTCCATTCTTAATTCATCTAATTCATTGAGTTGAAGGATTCACTCCTTTTGAGCTACATCTAATTTAATTCCCACCTTAGCTATTGTCCTTAATGTCTATAGTTCAAACTCAATAGGCAACAAGGGATTTTTCCCATAGACTAACTCATATGGTGAAAACCTAGTTGTGGTTTTCTAAGTTGTTTTGTAAGCCCAGATAGCTTCAGGTAGTCTTTTTACCCAATCTCTTCTTTTTACTTCAACTATTTTAGTGAGGATGTTTTCTAATTCTCTATTTGTTACTTCAACTTGTCCATTTGCTTGTGGGTGATAGGGAGATGACTTCTTATGATTGATCTGATAATATATTGTGAAAGCTTGGATCATTTTGGAAATAAATTGTGGTCCCTAGTCTAAAACTAAGCTTCTTAGTGATCCAAATTTTACCATAATTCTATGCCAAAAGAAATCAGCAACTACTTCTTTAGTGGCATTTGTTAAAGCCTGCGCTTCTACCCACTTTGTTACATAATTAGTACACACAAAAATGTGCTCGTTTCCCTATGAAGGAGGATTAAAGGGTCCAACAAAATCTAACCCCCATCTCTTAAATGGTTCAATCACTACTTGTGGTTTCAGAGGCATTTCATTGGTAATAGGTGGTTGTCCCATCCTTTGACAAGGATCACACCACCTAATATATCTCTTCACATCTTTGTACAAAGATGGCCAATAGTAGTTAGTGCCAAGTATCTTGTGAGCTATTATTTTCACTGAATAGTGTCCTCCACTTGGTTCATCATGACATGCCTAGAGGATGTCAAAGATTTCATCTTCTCTTACACACCTATGTAAAACCAGATTAGGACCACATTTAAATAGCATTCCATTTAACCATTTGAACTATGCACTATTTTTGATTAACTTCTTTATTTGTTTTTTAGTGAAATAAGGAAGAAACTTCCCTATTGTAAGATAATTTGCCATGTCAACAAACCATGGTGTATCAGCTAAAATAACAAACAATTATTCATTTGGAAAGTTGTCCTTGACTAGATCTTGCTCCCCTGTAGTGGTCAGTCTTGACAATAAATCAGCTATCACATTAGATTTGCCTAGATTGTCCACAATGGTAATATCAAATTCTTGTAGAAGTAATAACCATCTAATTATTCTACCTCCAACCACTGGTTTGTTCATTAAATATTTAATTACTAAATGATCTGTATGTACAAATATTTTGTATCCTGTAATGTAATGTCTAAATTTATTGATTACATATATCACAGCCAAAAATTCTTTTTCAGTGGTAGTGTAATTTTGTTTAGTGGGAGTAATATTTTTACTAAGGTAGTAAATAACACATATTATTCCTTCTTCATCTTTCTATCCCAAAACTACACCAATTGAGGTATTTGAGGCATCAGTTTGGATGTGAAAAGGTTTCTCCCAATTAGGTCCTTTCAATATTGGGGCAATTACTAATTTTTCTTTAATTTCTTCAAAAGCATGTTGACACTTTTCATCCCAAATAAATTCATAGTCCTTGGCAAGCAACTTAAACATGGGGGTAATGATTTTACTAAAATCCTTGATAAAGCACCTATAGTATCCAGCATACCCTAAAAATGACTTAATATCTGTCAAGTCTGAAATAATCTTGATTTTGTTTTGGTCAACCTGAGTTCCTCTTTTTGAAATATAAATTAAATCAATTCTCATAATTGCAATCAATATTTTCATAAATTCCTATCCATGAAATTTATTTCTCAAACTATAAACCACATATCTTTTCTTAAATTGACAAAGAAACTAAGCCGTTAGAGCCTTTCCCAAGTCATTATAACAAATTGAGAACCATTTTAACACAATATTCCAAAACTTTGAATATCCTTACTACCCTTTTAAAAAAATGAAAGAAAAATATTATAGATTGTATTCCATTTCAATCTATATGTCACAACTTAAATAAAATAATAACCTCATAATTTTGTGAAACAATTATTTTGAAATATTAAGTTTCAATCATTTTGAAACCATTAAATTTCATGTAACCATGACTAGAGAATCACAATGAATCATTCTATCTCTTACATGATCTCAAAACTAATAAATAACATATAACAACCTTCCAATAAATTAGTTAATCATTTCTTTTACTTCTATTTATTTCCAAAAGTTTGAACAAAAACCCAAACATATTCTTCTATGTCAAAAGAAAATTATCCATGAAAATATTTCCATAGTCTTCCATTATACTTTGAAAAATTTCAAATCCATTAGTCTTTCAATAATTTCATCATTTATGAACCCTAAACATGCACAAAACTTATGGCCTCAATATGATAAAATAGCATCATATCATTATAAAAAAAACTATTTGAAACCCAAAACTAAGATGTGCAAGTCCAGCAATAACCTCCATTATTTTCACAGACAAAGATCAACACACAAATTTCCATGACATAACCATGCATGATTTTTCTTTCAAGACCCATGAATAAATGAAACTGTAGAAAGCTACAACTAAATAATAATTTTTCATGTTTGAACATAATTCTCTTTTTTATCACTTCTTTATGATAGACCATATATTTATTTGAACTCTTCCAAATATTCATGAAAACAAACAATAGAGTTAAATTTTACACAAAATTGTAAGTGTGTATGAAACCATATATATATTATTTTCAAACTATAAATAGTGTGCTCAAATCATCATTTTTAATCAACCATATTGGTTCCCAGTTGTACACCTATGATTCTTGGCCTTGCACACTTGAAAATGGAAAAAAAAATATGAAAAACCTGCTAGTATGTCATTATATCCGGGGGAGGTTTTGGCATCAAGAATGGATCAAATATAGAAAATGACTAAGAGGAATTGACAAAGGGTATAGTCATCTCCATACTACTTTTAGATCAGCATGAACCAAAGTGAGAGTACTTAAGGGGTAGTTTTATCACATGGAGAGATTATACAATTCAACCTCCATGGGGGTTTTAAGCATAAAGAGGCACAAATTTAACTAGGGCACAACTAAACTTATTCACTCCAACTAGGAAAGGTTGTCACATAAAATGAACAAATGATCTAGATCATATACAATCTATTGAAAATAGATATAAAAGTACTTATAACCTTCATTCTAAATAATTTTCAACAATAGGGTTGGATGGAAGACTACAATGCTAATCTTTAAAGCACAAGATGCAAATGTATATTATTTAGGCAAGCTCTTATGCATTTGCAAGCAAATAACACTTATGATATGCAACAAGTGTGTATTATTTGTAGGGCAAGATAGGGTAGGACCATTTATTTAATTTATAAAAAGGGGTGTGGTGTGCTAGTGATTATCAAATAGTAGGGTATAATCACCAAATAGTAGGGTATCTTGTAGTATTCATGACATTATCCTTAGCAAAGATGTAGGGAGAATTCAAATACAAGATAATGGGAAGTGCCAAATGATCCCTAAAAGTTTAAAACATACACTAAAACTAAGATTTTAAACACTTTTCCCTATCAAATCCATACACCTAGGGTGCCCTAATAAGTGATTCAACAACTTATCCTAAAATAATGTACAGAGGGTTTATAATCTTGATCTATGCTTAGAATGATAACAAAAAATAAACACAAACCCAAATATCTAATCAACATAACTTGAAAAACACATTGTTGCACTTCATCAATAAGAAATAGTAAAAAATCATAAGCATTTTCATTAACTTGAAAAGAGATATCACATACATCAATTTTTTAATAATGTTGTCATGGGGACAAGCATGGTGATAATTATCCACATTAGATAAGGGAGACATAAACATGCTCTCAAAACTTGCTAATGGATATACAATTGCAACCACCTTAGTAAGGGAGACAAGATCTACACACATCATTTGATCCTAAATTTTTTTTGTAGAACCTTGACTTAGAGAAAAACAAAGACCAATAACAACCTTGACAATAGAGAATAATCCCTCTATTTATACATTTTTCACCTTGTTCAAATCTAAGATTATGTGTTATAATTTTCAAAATTGTGAAGTAGCCTTTAAAATTCTAGAAAGATGCTCCCAGCTGAAAAATATTCCTTGTCATGCCTAAAATATTCATTCATTTGCAAGAAAAATCATTGCCCTAACTGCCTCTACAAAAAATGATGAAAATTTGCAATAAACCCTTTGATTTTTTTACTAGAGATGCCTTTTTACATGATTTGGAAGGCAACATTTTTTGGTGAAGGCCAAACAAAATTTGTATTCATGTGTAACTTCTTGGATATGCCCTTGACCATTTACTTGCACAACTAGAACTTTCCTATATAGCTTCCTTTCCTCTTATGCATGTCATGGAACAACCTACTCTTACAATGATGGTATTGAGATGCTCTAACTATGCTAGAGGTAGAAAATGATTTATGGCCAAAAATATTCTATGAAATGGCCCATAGACCTTATTTTATGCTTGAATTTCTTTCTCGGTCATGAAGGAGCCATCAATTTTAGCTTTAAAACCAAATATTTACAAATAATAACACATGGCTTATAAGATAAGGAAGTTGACTGGATATTTCCATGATTCCACCATTACTACCACATCTTCAATAACTCCTTCTAATTTTTCTATAGACTGATCTACCATCTACAATATGGTGTTAATAGGTTGTATGCCTATTAATGGTAATGTTTTCAAAGTGTCCACTGTCATTACATTGATATCTACTCCCAAATCAATCAAAATGTTATGTATATCCTTATTCCCTATAGAGATATAAATAACAGGGCTACCAGGATCTCCATATTTGGGAAATAGGAGTTTGCCTGCTAATAAATTAGCAAGTTTCCCAGCTACCTGAATATTCCTAGGGTACTGGTTTTTTCTTCCAATTTTTTTAAAACATAATAGTTTGATTAACTTGTTAAACTCTAGGATATCCTTAATTGCTTGTAACAATGGTATTTCAATATTCAATCTTCTTAGTTCTTACACCAATTTAGATTCCTTAATTTCTATGGATGCTTTAAATCTTTCTAGAAATGGAATCACAGGAGAATTTCCTTCTGGTTCCCTATCTTTTTATTTTTCATCTTCCTTAGGTACAATCGAGATAGGGGTTTTAGCTTCTTCAGTAATCTCAATGATTATAACAGGTGGACTGTTAAGTATTTTTCTAGATCTAGTTTGAATGTTTTTACAATCCATTGCATTTAGATCAATTGATTTTTTTGGTTTTGTTTCATATACAGGAGTTATTTGTTTGTTTCTTGGGTTTGCTACTAGTTGTGCTAGAATTTGTGTTTGGACTATATTTTCAACCTATGGATTTTGTGTTGGAGGTCTCATTATTTCTTGTTAGTTCTAATTTGGATATGTTTTCCCTTGCACATAATTACTAGGACCCCATCTAGGTTGTGGCCAAGCATAAGGATTTCCTTGACTAGCCCAAGGTTGTTAATGTCCCTGAGAATACCAAGATTGACTTTCCCAATCCTGAGGATGCCATGTTGGTTGAGGGTCCCAAGGTGGTTGTCCCCAACTTTGTGGTATTGTTTGAGCTTCCCATGGCATCATCTAACGATTAGGAGCTGTTATTGGCATAAATTGTCCTTGGCTGGATTGTCTCTGAACAAAATTCAATTCTTCTATGGTGGATGATGTACTAGTTTGTTTGAGCTGATTTTTAATGAGTGAAAGAAGAGAACAAGCATGAGTATCATGTTCTTTAGATTCATATACAAGACATACTTCTATTTTATCCAAAGGACATTCCCTTATTGCATGCTTCTTCCTGCATCTAGGACAATACATGGCTAATAGTTCAAGGTGGGCATTTGCTTTGGCTTGTAATCCATCCATGGTGGAGGTTAATTAAACTAATATATTTATTATAAAGTTTTCTAATTTATCCATTAGTTTTTTCATATCTGGATTCAAATTTTTAACTATTTTTTCTTTTCTAGGTCCACCCCTTGTCCTTGAATAGTTTTTACAAATTTCTATGATTTCAACCACTCTTAATTAAGCAATGTTTCCACCACAAATTAAATCAAGGGTTTTCCTAGATTCATCAACCAGACCTTTGAGGAAAATGGTTTTACTTAAATCTTCTTGAAGTACAAATCTACATCTTTTACTCACAAAGAGGAATCTATCCAAATAACCTTCCATATTTTCATCTTCTTCCTATTTGATTTTTAAAAATTCCTCCTTTCTATTTCTTCCTCTATAATAATCTTGATATCTGTCTAAGAAGATAGTTTCCATTTGTTCCCAATTGATAGTAGAATTATATGTTAATCCCATAAACCACCTCATTGTTGCATCCTTCAGAGTAGATGGAAATAACTTGATTTTTTTATTATCTATCTTGTAATCATAAGTCTGACATAGTACTTTAAACTCAAATAGAAATTGGTCAGGATCCTTAGATGACATTCCTCTAAATGTGGGAAAGTGTGCAAATGAAATGTTCTTCATAGTGGTTTCATCATCCTCTATCTAAATGGGATAGGTAAATGTTCTCTCAGGTTCTCTTCCAGCTTCTTGTGCCATCTCTCTAGTATTTTCTAGTCCCTTTTCCCAGTCAATGTGGTGTGTGGTCTACTTTGGGGATGGTGAAAAGTTAGGAGTAGGAGGTTGACTACTCAATTGAGAATCAAAACTTTCCCTTAATGGATCTTGAGAAATAATCCTCCTCCCTAAAGTTTTACTTACTTCTGGTGACTGATCCAAAAATTCCAAAGATGGCAATTTTGCTTCTTGTCTTGTAGGAGATAATGGTGCCTCAAATTCTTGCTCAACTTCCTTATTTAAACTAGAGGGTGATGGAAATTCTTGTTCAGATATTTTGGGGAGAAATCTACCCTTAGAGTCTCATGGTCTACTCATAAATTTTGTGATAACCTTAGGTAAATTTTCTTTAATTACTAAATGTATGATTTTTGCTCTTGTTGACACCTAATTAGAAAATTCAAACTAGTGGATCCCCAACAATGGTGCCAAAAATGATGGGTGTCGTTATGCCCTTCATTTAATCAACTTTTTATTGATGTCATATTTAACCAGGGTTGTGTCTAAAGCTATATGCAACAAGAATAATCTTAGCGATTTAGTAATTGATTATAGGTATTTGTATTTTTCTTTTGTTTTGGGGGATTTTTAATGTCTTAAGGACTTCTTGGTTAAAATATTATTGGAATCAAACTGTGAAAATTGCTAAAAGTAAACACACATTGCAGAAATGAATTTTTTGGAAGTAAACACACATCTGTAGAATGAAATAGATTGCTAGAAATAAACACACATTTGTAGAATGAAATAGATTATTTCAATTAAACACATGTTTGTAGAATGAAATAGATTTCTGGAAATAAACACATGTTTGTAGAATGCTTGGAAATTAATTACAAAGAAATGAGAATTTAATCTAGAACACCCGCAGGGGTAAATCTACAACAAATTTTAACTTTAAGGGGTTAGAAGCATTTATAAATTTAACAGAGCTACCTATTTGCTTTTGAGAATAAAATATAAATACTGACCAAAAATGAAGATCTTGGTTCTTGGAGGAGTGGGCCCTTGATCTGCCTAGAAATAGGACTGAACAACTTAATTCTCCTTCAAAAAAAAAATAGCTATTTCATTGATAAAATGTTTTGTATTACAAAGATGTACTATTATATTCTTATCCCTATATTCTTCAATTATTTTCCACCCTTTTTCTAAATTCCTAGGTTTGTATATATATTCTTCTACTTGTGGTGCATTGATTGTTGTAATTGTTTCATAGATACAATAGAAATGAATCATGCCCAAAATAGATGCTAAATAAGACATGGTTGGTTGTCCAATTGTGTGATAAATGTCTTAAATTTGCAAGTATGGAAATTGGATTTCTACACCTAATTTAATGGGATCATTGATTTCACAGATCGCTGGCCGTTTGGAATAGATCTTTATTAGTTCCATCTTTAATTGCAAAAGTTTTGGAGCTTATCTTGCAGGAGTACTGAAGCTAATTCAGATAATTCCAGAGCTAAATATAGAGTTCCAAAACTAAGTCTAAAAATGTGACTAATTGAAATAGCATGGAGGGGTTCTAGAACTAAGCTGTATTGATTCCAATGCTTTCAAAAACATGCAATCCACTTCATATTTGTTCTTCAGCCTGATGATGACCTATTTTATTACAAAACTTGAATTTTCCAAAACACTTGTTAGGAATTATAGAGATTTTAAAATTTTAGAATCACAATCAACAAAAGATGGATAATTATATCCTAACTCATATCAGATCAAAATAAAAGTCACAAAATGCAATCAAACTTAATAAAAAGAGAGAGTAAGATGAGGTCATTTATTATGCATTTAACGGGCATATCCTAACCTCATCATAGGATATGATAATTTAGTTAATTTTTAAAAAGGGGTGTGGTGCACTGATGATTCTCAAACAACATGTTATCTTGAAGTATTCATGACATTATCCTTAGCAAATATGTAGGGAGAACTCATATACAAGATAATGGCAAATGCTAAATGATCCATGAAAGATTAGAACATACACTAAAACTAGGATTTCAAACACTTTTCCTTGTCAAATCCATAAACCTAGGGTGCCCTAATAAGTTATTCAACAACATATCCTAAAATAATGTAGAAAGGGTTTGAAATCTAGATCTATGCTCAGAATGATAACAAAAAATGAACGCAAACCCAAATATCCAATCAGCATAACTTGCAAAACACATTATTTCACTTCATCAATAGGAAATAGTAAAGAATCACAAGCATTTTCATTAACTTGAAAAGAGATATTACATACATTAGTTTTTCAAAAATGTTTCCATGGGGACAAGCATGGTGATATTTATCCATGTTTGATAGGAGAGACATAAACATGCTCTCAAAACTTGTTAATGGATATATACTTGCAACCACCTTAGCAAGGGAGACAAGATCTACACATAGTAGTTGATCCCAAAAAAAAACTTAGAACCTAAAATTAGAGAAAAACAAACGCCAATAACAACCTCGACAATAAAGGCGAAGCCCTCTATTTATACATTTTGCACCTTATTCAAATCTGAGATTGTGGGTTGTAATTTGCAAAATTACAAAGCAACCTTCCAAATTCCACCAAGATGCTCCTAACTAGAAAATATTCCTTTCCACACCTGAAATATTCATCCATTTAAAATAAAAATCATTACCCTAACTACCTCTATAAAAAATGATGAAAATTTACATTAAATCCTTTGATTTTTTTAATGGAGATACCTTTTTTCATGATCTGGAAGTTGAAATTTTTTGGTAGAGACTGAATAAAATTTGTCCTCATATGTACATTCTTGGAGATGCCCTTGACCATTTGCTTTCACAACTATAACTTTCCTAGATAGCTACCTTTCCTCTTATGCAATCCATGGAACAACCTATGCTTGCAATTATGGCATTGAGATGCTTCAGTTATGGTAGAGATAAAAAATTATCTGTAGCCAAAAATATGCTTTCTAATGGCCCACAGACCTTCTTATGTTCTTCTAATTCTATCCCATTTATGAAGGATCCATAAATTTTATAATTGAAACCAAATATTGTCATATACTAACAAATGAGATGCCACATCAGATCCAATTAGGCATTTATAGAGTTTAAAAGTGACTAAGCCACTTAAGTATCTCTAAACTAGACACATGTCACTTCCATATTAACTTTGAGATCCATTGAAATATCCAACTTTATCTCATTTCATTGATCTCATTTGTTTGGATCAAATGCACTCCATTGATCCTCTAAAACTAGGATCAAATGCTGACCATTGATCTATATCTAGTTCATCACAGTTGTGACACATGCCACTATCATGTTCAACTTGGACCCTTTGAAAATTCTACTCTCATTCACATCATCAATCTATTGGATTCATGATAAACTATAAACCATCAATTTACTTGGTCACTTACCGAGATTAAGACACTTGGAAGTTTTTAATTCATTCCATGTCTTTTGAAAAGTGCACTATTGATCTAGATCCATCTAGTTGAATGTTATTAGTCAATATTTGTACCTAGCATCTAAGATCATGCCATTTGGTAGATCCATGGGCTTTTTTCACTCTACATAATTAGTCTCTACCAAGATACTACCCTTTATCCATGTGGTGGCTTCTCATTTGTCCTAAGTTCTTTGAAAAGTCAATTTTCCTATCATATCATTAGATCAAGATTTGGGATGTCTAACACTACTGGTTGGTCTTTGTTATATTCACCACAGTTATGACATGTGTCATCTTCATGCTTGCTCATAGGCTTGTTAAATTATTGACTTATAGAAAGGCCTACAAACCATTTATCTACCACTCATGTACCCAAGATGGTGCCACTTGTCGTTCTCATATCCCTTCACAAGTCTATTGACATGTTGGCTATGTCACATGTTGTTGGATCTTCGGACTACCCACAAAGATGGTGACACTTGTCACTTTCACAAAGTTCTTGGGACCTTTGACATTTCAACTCTTTTCTCTTCATGATATCTTCAAAACACACTTGATATGGTGACACTTGTCACTCTCACAGATCTCTCAGAAGCTTTGACATTTCAACATTGCTCACACACCATTTGATCATCTTTGCCCAAGTGAACATTCATTATTGATCAATATTCTTGACTTGTTTAATTTTGTATGCACCATTTGATCAACTCTATCCAATTTCATGTGCATCATTGGATTTAGATCCACTAAGTTGGGCATGATTGGTTCATCAATTAACATGAAAAAAACTAAGTCAAACTTTATGGAATAAAGGAATTAGTATAAATTCTTAGCCTAAGTTTTTTGTTTCATTAATAAATATGATAGAATATTTAAGATAGGAATTTAATCTAAGTTTATAAAAAAGTGACCAAATGTTAATTAAACCATGTTAATAGATAAAAGGGACCAATGGCCATAGGATATAAAAGGGACCAAATATGAATTATAGACTAAGGTTTGGTCATGTTAACAAACATGACTAAACCTTAGTATAAAAATTCAAATAATTCCATAGCATATTTAAAGCATTTCCACATAAATTGTTCCCATAAAATTTGAATTTAAATTAAAGGGCCTATGCTAAGATAATTTGGAAAAAGGGTTTTGAGATGCTTAGACATGACTTCAACTTAGCTTTTGATAGACCACTATAGGACACTTGACCTCTGATGAACACTTGAAATAGGAAGTGGGATAAACAAATTAGGAATTTATACTTATAAAGGGATCAATTGATTTAGTGAAATTTTTGGCACTAACAAACCAAAAGCATAAAATAACTAATATATGCATTCAAATAAGCCAATATTTCACAACAAATCATACTTGAATCATTTTGATAGCAAAATATTATTTATCTCATCATCTATTGAGCATCCATTGAGATAACTATTATCTATATCAAAACTAAGACATTTCTCATTGATATCTCATGCACAAAGAAAACATGAGAACCATAAAACTGTAAGCTCTTTTAACTTCCCAAAATGTACATGCAGATCTTAAGTCAAAATTTATCAAAACATGCAAACCAAAAATAATATTTCATCCCATGGAACCAAAAATTGTATTTTTATTCATGAAAATATAAAATCATTTGAAATAACTCACATACTTCTTCAAAACTCATTCAGCTTGTTATTTGCATACATGTATGCATTTCCTTGCAACTTTCCTATAGAAAATTCTATTTATAAATCCAAACTCCAATCTGACAAAGTGCCATTTCCATAAGAAAGATTTACATAATAACTAAAATATTTAAAATAATGTTATTTGTAATCCAAGTTCCTTGACATAACTACAATACTTATACGCCCAATCACCATTGGTTTATTAAATTGATATAGGTATTTAGCATCATGCCAACCAAGTTAGTGATGCTATCAAACTTAGTAATAACCAATATCCCTACTAAAAATCTTACCATTTTACAATATTATAGGCATGTACCAAATTCATTAAATCCCTTAAACTACCAAATAATCTTACCAAGATCTTGAATCCTCTATCATGCTTTGAATTAACTCACCTTACCAGCTTAGCATGCCACAAAATTTACCAAATAGACTGCCAGTTCAACTTTCCAACTATATCATTTTTGCATGTCAAATTACCAATTTAACTCAAATGCATCACCCTTTAAAGTCACAATTTATTCCCTTCAAAATTTTATGCCTCAAAACATAGACTTAAATCATTAACCTTTGAAAACATTAAGCCTCGAGTGACCATTAGGATCCCCAAAATATCTAGTCATATCACTTACAACTTAGGAGAGATAATGTTTAAATTAGGACCCTTTGTATAATAGATCATTTAGAATAAAAAATTAGGAGCCCTTAAGGAAATAGCTTAGGATTCAAATATTAGGCCAACCTAAAATCATGTCAATTATATTTTCAACTGAATTTGGGATGAGCATGCTAATAAATCCATATATAACTCATGGGCAAACTTTGAAATTCATGATAAATCAAATGATGTATTTGATTTAATAATCCATAAAATGCATTAACTCTCTAACTGTAACAATCATGAGAATCCATTTATATACTTGAAATTGAAAATTAACTAGCATCAAAACCATTATAACTAATTAATATACCATTTCCATTTGGGTCAAACCATGTCACATACAGTCATTGAAAATGTCAAATTAATTATCACAATTTGATCAAATTATCAACTAAAAACTAAATTGAAATACATATAAAATACTTAGTTGAAGATCAAAAAATATATATTAATTTATCATGATAATAATATAATGCATTCAACCATATAAAGTTTCACTATTAAAACTAAAAATGTTGTATTGTAATTTGATCAATAATCAACTGAAAAACAAAATGATTGGTCACAAATATTCATCAATGATAAATACATATGTATATTTTATTCATTCATCCATTTATGGTTTTTGAAACAAATTAAAATATAAATAATAATTCATAAACTAATCATCATAAACTTATGTAATTGAAAATATTCATCTATATATACTACAAGTTGACTAGGTCCCCAACATAGTTTTAAACTTTATGACTGATTTATCTTTATGGCAGAAAAGTATTAGTTTTAGAAAACTTGAAGGGGGTGTAAAAAAATAGGGATAAAAAACCTAAATATATATACAAATAGACTATAGTCCTATAAGTTAAAAACTAGCTTTAGTGAAGCACCAACTCCACATGGAGCACCAACCCTAACTAGACAAGCACCCACTTGAATAGGCTTCAGTAAGCACCCACTTGAAAGGAGGAACCAACCCCCTAGATGAATCATCACCAACTCATCCAATTAATTTATTTTATCACCTTCATAACAATATGTTTCTTAATAAATATATTATGACCACCTCTTCATCTCTTTACACTCTTATCTCTCTCAAACTACCTTCTAGGCCTCTTCGCTCTACTAGGTCTCTTTAAGATTGATTAGGTCATATGACCTTGATATTAATAATAAAACCTAATATTATATATTCATGAAAATCCATATAATATATTCTAATGTTATATAAAAACTCATTCCACTCAAGCATCTTATATCTCACTTACTTCATAATCTAATCCATTAACACACCAATTAAGCCTAACAGTCATGTTCTTATACAAGCCTCTTTTTCATACACCTATTGGTTGGACACACAAACTTGGATAGTTATATTTGCCAAAAAATATTCCTTAGGACATGTTATAAGTGATAATAAATCATTACATTAGGTCCACCATAACTCAAATAGACCAAATCCTTCTTTAGGTCTCCTAGAGACCTAATTCCATTAGGCCTACTTTAGAACACATTACCTTATGACCCATTGGAAAATTATACACCTCTATAAATGGAATAAATTTTTAATAAAACAATAAAATAGGTCTTATCCAGCATCCTCTGAGTTCCATGACACTTTTTGGGTCCAACGACCCCTTGAAACACTCCATAAGCACTATTCACAATAGGCCTTTGAACACACAAAAAAGTCTATCTTGACAAACTAAAGATAAAAAATAATTTATCCACATAACCATGATAATAAATCACTTATAAATGACCTAAATTACCTCAAAAATATCACCATATGCATTTGACACTTAAACTTAGGGCATAGACCCTCAAACTCATCACTACAACTTACTCACTCAGAAATGCTAGTTTACCTTAAAGACCAATCATGGTGACTCAGACATCCAACACATATATAGACACTTTCAATGAATTATTATGAATTTATATGATCTTATGATATATCCATACCATCATCAAATATAAATATCATATGGTCTAATGGAAAATATTGGTCTTTCAGACCAATCTCATGACCTTATATCTCATTGTCTTATCTGAACCAGCCAGGTCAACTTGTGAGCAACTTTTTCACCACATTAATTGACCTTAAAAAATTACATCAAAAATTAAAATTTATTAAAATTACTTAACAACATGTTTATTCACTTGGTTTCATCATTTTATCATGAAAACACATTCCAATGCAACATCTCACTGCTTCTTAGGTTTTTCACTATTTGGACCATTAAGCCTATTAGCGATTGGCTAAATTGGATGACTGGTTTAGAAAAATTAAGGATTATAACCAATATAGAAACCTTCAAGGGAATGAAACATGAGTCTATACCTTCTTACTTCATCTATTTTATTACTAAGTCCAATGCAACTTTTAACTTCTATAGTAATTTCTTTAGAAATAATACTGTAACACAACATTTTCTCTATCCTCTCTCTAACTAATACCACCTAGAGGTACCTAGGAGAGTCAAATAAAATATCTAATATATTACCTAAGTAATTTAATTCATCCTATGCATTTTTGAGTAACATCTTCAACATCAGGTCTTTATTAGGGTTCTAAGAGGGTTTTAACTAATTTCCACTCTTAACGATGGTTCATAAAGCATAACCCCTCAATCCAAAAATTAATGCCTATAATTTTGAGATAAGACACTTCCCCATATATCATGAACTAATTAGGTTCCCATGAAAAAAATTTATGAGCTAATGAACATAATAAAATCCTTTTCAAGTTGAGAACCCTTCATTTTGAGCACTCGAGAGACCTTCAAACAACTTTTCATGCCTTATCCTTCAAACTAGAACCTCAAACTAAATACACATGCCTAAAACAACTTGACTTATATTTTTCAATTATCACCTACTCATAATTACCTTATAAAATAATCTCGATACCCTGTTAGGCTCCACTCTGTCTACACCATAGTCTTCATACTTTATTAGGCCTTGATCTGACCTTTATGCCTCTTTCCATGCTCACAAAACCTCACTCTCATTCTCAAAATATCATTATAATTCCATAAAACCTCTTTCATGCTTAAAAACTACCATAAAACCTTCACATGCCTTGATAATATACCATAATACCTTATTAGGCTAGGCATGGTTTAAGAGAGGTCTAGATGCAGACCTAAAATGAAGGTCTTACCCCTGTAGGCTCACCATGAAACTCTAATGAGTGTTTTGATGCCTCACATACATGCTAAAAAAACTTCATACAATTACTCATGCCTATGTGCACTCATCTCACCAAGCCACCATGTTCAAATCTTCTCACAAGGTCTCTTCATACCATGACTATGCTTGGGCTACTTAAGCACTTGTCCTCAAAGACCTATACCTTACATGTCATGACCTCAAAAAAATAGTAACTAAATTGATATAATACATTACACCTCACTCATATCACTACACCATTTTTTTTTTATGACAACAATCTTCCATAGCCTCACATAGACCTAAAACCACATGACTAAGCATCATATGAAATAACATCTCTCTTCCAGGCACCTGAACATATTTGACACCTTGACCTATGCCTTTATTAAACCATAAGGCATTATTTTCCTTCAAATTATATATTTTCTTAAAATTATATCTTATCACATGGCTTCTTATGCAAACATTAGTTCTCTTTAAACACCTTCCATTACATGTACCTTCCATGCTCACACAACTCATGACAATTCTCATCAATGCAACACTCTTATGTGCCTTGATGTATCACATACTACCATCTATCCTTAGTAATTTTTGACATCAACCTTGATAGTACAATCTTCACATGATACATATTTGACATCAATGAATATTATTCCTTTGCATGATGCACCCTTTTGAAATCAATGACAACAACATGCCAATAAACTCCCCCTTTGTCATTGATGGCAAACACACTACACAAATAAAATCACTTCAAAATGATTCTTTTCCAATCTTCTCATTCTCCCCATTTTGACATGAATGACAATGGGTCCTCTAAAAACTACCATTTGATCATTGAACCTAAATTTCAATGAACAACACAGAGCTACAAGGCTCCCCCTAACATCATAATCTCCTATTAAGAAAAATATAAAAGCTAATATCATAATAGTCTCTAAACATGATACTTATCCCTATTTTTAACTTTATCCCTTTCTTGGTAATAGGGTCATAGAGTTTATGAATCATTATACAAACATTTTCCCCCTTTATCCTCATAGCTTGCGCTCATCATATGAGTCATCAGGACTCATTGACCTTTCTCAACATCCTTCAAGCATCTCTCATATACCAATCAGACACACAAGATTTCATCATACTTATAGCTATGTTAACAACATTCAACTTGTCTTTATGGTCATATTGGTCTTACAGACCAATCCATATTCCATATGTCTTTAGACACAATCTTATGCTTAGACTTGCATTCCATATCATAAATCCTTTTGAACTAATCTCCAAAATCAATTCAAAAACTCCTTTTACCTTGTCATATACATACAATCTATAGATAAATCAACTTATATATTTTAGCATAGATAACCTTAAATCCTCTCAAGATGAGTCCTATTTGACTATAACCTCATGCTTCTACATATAGAAGAGTATCTACATGAATCTAATGGAGTCACCCCTTTCTATTAGGCTCTCAAAAATCCATGAACTCGAGAGATTCCTATATCTCCAAATCACTTTCCTCAACTATATTGCAATCTTGAGATTAATAGTCCCTTCTTAGAATCTATTTAGGCTTTACTGTAGAATTCAACTCATCTACCTTATCATCGCTCTTCTTCTCTTTGATTGCCTTGTCAACACATGTAGATAAAAAGTATTCTTGACATTCCTTTACTTCTAATATGTGCTCTATCTTATCAAATAATTCATCTTGACCATTGGGCTTAATATGATCAGTCTTGACTTTCTTTGTCTTCCATACCAATGTTTAATTTTTCTCATGCACTCTAGGAGATCCATATACCTTGTTAAGTCTTGAGGGCCTTCTAAATCCATTAGGACAAAATTTTACAATGTGTTCCATATTTTGACACCTATAACAAACAATGTTTTTATACATACCTCTTGATTGATCACTCCTTCTCTCATGGTCCCATGATAACTCATTCTTTGAGATCATCTTACAATCACTTGATCTAAAACCAAAGTTATGACAAGCAAAATAATAACCACTCAAATAATTGAAATAACTCATTACATTGGGTTGCTTAATTGGTCTCTTCATGTTGGTATTCTTAAATTGTTGGTGATCATTATGAGTCTCAAATTTGAGAGTTTCTACGTAGGTTTTTACAATCTAACTCTTCTTGTTCTCTTTTGGGTATTATTTGAACCCAAGACCTATCTTTTCATGTAGATATATTTGACTACTCAAAATATCACCAATAACTATAGTAATCTTCTTAAATATCTTGTGTGTCTTCAAATTGATTGATGCCTGATCTACTTCTACCTTCAGGGACTCCATTTATGTTCCAAACTTTATGCATTCTTCTTCCTTGGTCTTAATGTTATTGGTGACAATTTCAATCTAAGTTTTCAATTTTTTAATGATCTCCTCATGTTTATTATTATTTATGCTTACTATTTATTCAAATATATTGATTTGATCCTCATAACTCTTAACCAATTATCTTAATTTTTAATTTTTCCTTCTTTGGAACTTCAAATCCTCTAGATCAATCGCCAATTTTTCCTTAAGGTTTATTTTAGACTCTTCTTCATCATCCATAAGGCCTTTCCCTTTTTAATAACCCTCATTATTTGTTTCTATATCCATGAATAAGGTTTCATTTTTATCATTCTCATTACTATCATCATCACTATCAGAGGTACTTGTGTCACTTACATCAGATGAACTATTATCTTCTTTGGTATAGAAACTTCTCTTATCCTTAAATGACCTTTTCTTACCTTCATAATTCTTGAAATATTTCTTACCTTTTTTAGGATTATATACCTTCTTATCATCACCATGATGTTCATCATGCTTAGTCTTATCCTTTCTAGGACATTTAGATGCAAAGTGACCAATCTTACCATAGTTGAAACATTTGAGAGGAAGTTTACCCTTGCACTTACCAAATTCAATCTTCAATTTCCTATCAAAACTATCTATTAATTCATCATCATAAATATATGAACATATATCATCTTTGACCTTGTTAGATTTTGACTTCTTCTCAGCTTTGAATGTTGCTTCCTTCTTGGGAGGTCTTCCTTCATTTGTTCTCATCTTGATTCCATGAAGCCCATCCATCTAAAGTGTATCTAGATCTTGTATTTATTCTACTATAAATACTTTTGAATCAAATTTAGAAGTTAGGTATCTCAATACCTTTTGAACAATCATAGTCTCTTTCACTTATTATTTGAGACCTCTGATGACATTGATAAATTCATCAACCCTTAATAGGTAGGATGTAATGTTTTCATCCTCCTTCATTCTCAAACTTTCAAACTACCTATGGTGAGTCTGAAACTTGCCAAATTCACTTTGGTGTCTCCTTCATGAATGGTCTTCAACTTTTCCAAAATACATTTGGCTATATAACAACGCATGACCTTTAAAAATTTTGCCTTTGAGAGACTACATAGAATTTCATTAATGGCCTTAGAATTGTTTTCATTTACCTTCTTACCTATTACATCAGTTGGTGGTATAGAGGGTGGAGTGAAATAATCAAAAATAGATTACTATATGTTATAACCTAAGTAAATTAGATATGTATTCATTTTTATGCTTCAAAATTCATAGTTAGTACCTTTTAAAAGATAAGCCTTATTGGTTGAGAAACTTCCTTGTACTTGTTGATTAGATATGTTCATGCTTTAAGGATCTCCTTCAAGTTGTTAGGCCTACTTTAAAGGACCAAGATCTGATACCAATTATTGGAATTTCAATTATTTAGGGAAGTGAATCATTCTTAAAAACCTTTCATTAACTTATACTTAACCAAACATGAACCATTAAAACAAACATATAAATCTAGAAAGCATAAGAAACTTTCCACATAAGCATGAAACACAAGAACACATCACATATGTGAGAAACAAAAAAAACTCACTAATATATACAAATGGAATACAATAATATAACTAAATAACAAATCTTAGTGAATTACCAACTCAACATGGAGCACCAACCCCAACTAGCCAAACACCCACTTGACTAGGCTTCAACAAACACCCACTTACAAGGAGGCACCAACCCCCTAAATGACTCAGCACTAACTTAGCCACCTAATTTATTTGATCACATTTAAAATTTTATGCTTATCAACTAATAGATGATGACCACCTCTTCATTTATTCACACTCTTATCCTTCTCAAACTTCTTTCTAGGCCTCTTCGCTCAACTAGGTCTCTTCAAGATTGATTAGGTCATATAACCTTGATCTTCATGCTCAAACCTCTTGTTAGATATTCATGACATTCCCTATACTATGTTATGATTTTATATAAAATCTACTTCCACTCAAGGATATTCTATCTCATTTTCTCTATAATTTAATCCACTAACACACCAATTAAGCCTAAAAGCCTTGTTCTTATACAAGCCTCTTGCTCATACACCTCTTGGTTATCCACACACACTTAACCACATATATTAGACAAAAAATATGCCTTAGGAAATTTTAAAAATGAAAATAAATCATTACATTATGTCTTCCATAATTTAAATAGACCAAATCCTTTTTTAGGTCTCATGGAGACCTAATTCCATTAGGCCTACTTTAGAACACATTATCTTATGACCCCTTGGAAAATTATACACCTCCATACACAACACAATATTTTCATAAAATAATAAATTAGTCCTTATACAACATCTTATAATCACCATGACACTTTTTAGATCTAACAACCACTTAAAACACTCCATTAGCTCTGTTCACAATAGGCATTTGAACATATAGAAAAGTCTATCTTGAAAAAAATGAAGATAAAGCATAATTTAACCACAAAAACATGAAAATAAATCACTTATATATAACCTGAATTACCTCAAAAATATCACTATATTAATTATACACTTCAACTCAAGGCATAGAGCCTCAAACTCATCACTATAACTTGCTTACTTAGAATTGCTAGTTTACCTTAAATACCAGTCATGATAACTCAGACATCCAACACCTATATAGACACTTTTAATCATTTATGACACATTTATATGGTCATATGAAATATACAAACCATCCTAAAATATAAATATCATATAGTTTAATGTAAAATATTGGTCTTTTAAACCAATCTCATGACCTTATATCTCGTTGTCTTATCTGAACTAGACATGTTAACTTGTGAGAAACTTTTTCACCATATCCATTGACCTCAAAAAATTATATAAAACATTAAAATGTATTAAAATTATTGAAAAACATATTTATGTACTTGATTTCATCATTCTATCATGAAAATACATTCTAATTCAACTTCTCATTATTGCCTGGATTTTTCATTGTTTGCACCTTTAGGCCTATTAGTGACTAGTTAATTTGGATGACCGGTTTAGCACACTTAAGGATTAGAACCTATCCAAAAACATTCATGTACATGAAACATGAGTATATACCTTATTATTCCATTCATTTTATTATTATGTCCAATGTAACTTTTAACTTCTATAGTAATTTCTTCAGAAATAAACCTGTAACACAACATTTTCACTCTCCTCTCTCTAACCAATACTATTTGAAAGTAATTGGGAGAATAAAATAAAAGATAAAATATATTAACTAAGAAATTAAATTCATATTGATCACTTTTTATCAAGATCTTCAACATCAGGTTTTTATTAGGGTTTTAAGAGGGTTTATACTAGTTTTTACTCTTAACAATTGTTCATAAAGCATAACCCCTCAATCAAAAAAATAATGCCTAGAATTTTGATTTAAGACCCTTCCCCATCTATCATGAACTTATAGGTTCCCATAAAAAAATTTAAAATCTAATGATCACAATAAAATCCTTCTTAGGTTGAGAACCCTTCATTCTTAGGACTTGAGAGACCTTCAAACAACTTTTCATGCCTTGTCCTTCAAACTAGAACCTCAAATTTCATGCACATGCCTAAAAAAACTTTAGTCACCTTTTTAAATGCTCACCTACTCATAATTTAATTATAAACTAACCCTGATACCCCATTAGGTTGCTCTCTCTCTCTCTCTCTCTCTCTCTCTCTCTCTCTCTCTCTCTCTCTCTCTCTCTCTCTCTCTCTCTCTCTCTCTCTCTCTCTCTCTCTCTCTCTCTCTCTCTCTCTCTCTCTCTACACCATAGTCTTCATACTTTATTAGGCATTAAATTGACCTTCATGCCTCTTTTCATAATCAAAACAACTCAGTTTCATGATCAAAATCTCACTCTCATGCCATAAAACCTATATCATGCTTAAACACTTCCATAAAACCTTCACATTCCTTGACAATAGATCATGATACCTCATTAGGCCAAGTAGGTGTTATAACATTAATGTGCACCTTTGGAGAGGGTTCTTCAAGCTCTCTCCCATTAAGTCTTAATATTAGGACAACCCCAAGCTATGGGCAACCTATGTTGGGGTTGAAATTTAAAATTAGGTTGGCTTCCTCTTTGATACTCACCTAAACTAATGCTAAGATAATGCTTCACAGGGAAAAGGATTAGAAAGGGGATAAGGGATCCTAAGAAAGTTAACTAGGTGATACACCAAATTTAAAATGGAAGC
This sequence comes from Torreya grandis, assembly GCA_037957365.1. Taxonomy (NCBI): domain Eukaryota; kingdom Viridiplantae; phylum Streptophyta; class Pinopsida; order Cupressales; family Taxaceae; genus Torreya; species Torreya grandis. The sequence goes on along the minus strand of JARHVA010008197.1, from coordinate 428,705 downwards.
TCCCATTATATTGAACACACACTAGATCTACAGAAGATAGTAATAGCTTACACAACCTTAATATCAATATAATTACATAAGTATTTCATAGAATACATTCAAAGTATAACACTAATCTAGACTTTCATTCAAAACTCTATAAATAAGGTTAGAAAAGAGGACAATGGATGAGGAAGATTCTCCTTCACATAATGACATCATGTACAACTCACCAAACTAGATCCAAGGCAAGAGATATGCAAATAAAGTCTTATATTGCATCAAGACGTAATTCTTACAAATTCTTGATAGGGTTGATCCTAATCAAATTGAGCATACTTTGCAATATCTTAAGGAATTCCCTATCTCCCAGAAATATGAAAAAAGTCTAAAATATGAGAACATTTACAAAGGAGAAGAGAATGGGATAATATAGGAGAAGGGGAGAAGAGAGAAGAGGGAGCATGTTTCAAGAATGATTAATTAGCTGCCAGTTTTTAAAGGAATGTTCCACCATATTTTGGTCTAATCAGGACACAATCTATCATGAACACAATAGTATTTTTTTTCCAATAGCCTCCAATTAATACACTAGAAGAGAAGATTGTTTTCAAAGATGGTGAGTCATGATCCTATTTATGAAAGGGACCCTTAGTCATTCTAAAAATATATTAAATGCTCAGACTACTTCAACCACCAGATCTATATCTTTGATCTTGTATGCATCTTTCCACTAGCTTCTACATAAGGAAAAAACCCTCACATCTATGAACCTAACTAAGCTTTGATTATGTCTACTTTGGGAGGATATCTATCAAGAGAATGGCTCAGGATGTTCCTTCATTGATTACCTATCTCTTCCCCTTGCTTTGAAAACCAAACCTAAGTTAACTATAGATGAAAACTAATATAAGATTATTGGTTTTCTTATAGTCTATATAGATATGACATTCTTCTCAATGCTTGGTCTAATTTAGCCACCAACTTGTTGACCTTTGATTTACATTAGGTCTAAAATACATAATCTATCTCTGCAAAGCCTTAATAGCAGAGCCTAGTCTCAAAATTTTTGTTTGGCTCCACTGGGATCTGCATCCAACTTGATTCCATGTATTTCCACTAGCTCAGGTCAAAATCAAGATTGGTTCCTATATTTTTTTATTCAAGTTTAAAAACTAGCTCAACGACCTTTATTAAAAATGTCCCAGGTTTGATCATTTTTTATGAACAATCCAACATAGATCCATTGACTTATTGACCTTTGCTCACTCTATTGATCTTGATCTATATGATCAAGCACCAACCAACAATATTTCCCCTTGACTTGTCAAATTTTTCCAAGCTTATGGCATGTGTCAAATATGTATTGATCCTTAGGATCTTGCTATCAATCTATCGGTTAATGCACTTACACCATGTGGTGGCCTCTCAAGCTCTCTAACTATTTAAACCATCTCATACTATTGGATCAAGATGTATAATTGAGTGAGGACTGTTAGATATACTAAGACCCACTATTTGAAATCTAATGGCTATTTTATAAGCTTAAATTTGATGATTTTACTCCTATCAGATGTCCACACAATCATGATTAACATTTACATGATCATCAAATTTAAGCTCAAAAGGATTTGTTTTGCTTGAGCTTAAACTTGATAGTAGCACAAACATCTTACTATGCAAGTCCAACTTTAGAAGCTTATAAATTGAGATAGAAAGCCTGTGTAGGCTTGAAAATTTTAGAGGATGATCTTGGAATGTAGAACTATAATTACACTTGATCTACTAGTCACATGAGACTTTCTGAGTAAAGATAAAAACTACACAAGTAAACTAGTATGTTTGCTCCTATGTGACATCCTGGTGATGGTCTGGTCCTCAAAGCTTGAATAATTCAATATTTGATCAATCCTTCAAGGTTTGATGGATTATTATGGTTTTTTTAATGTGATCCATGATTTTAAATGATTGGAACATATGAGAACCTACATGGACCCCTCTATTTTGAAAACTTGGACCTATTTCAAAGTCTTTGATCTACTACTTCACATGAACTCTGCTTAGCTTTTCAAATCTTGGTATGTGGGCCAAAAATGGCCAACATATTTAGTGATTCATAGGGGTTGCATGTATATGTATGAAAAAGGACCCAAATCATGCTACCTTATCTAGTCCATTGGGCATGAAGTCATAAGTCTCTACAACTGAGTCAGACAAAAATTTGATACAAGGCTGACCCTTTCTTGGCAACCCCCTCTTGAAAAAATAAGGACCAAAAACAAAACAATAAAGGTAAATGCATGTAGGCACATGTAGGAAGTAAAAAAAAACTAACCTAATAAAAAAATGTGTACAAGGTCACTTAGAGAAAAACATAAAAACTAATCTAATATATACAAGACTTTTTCAAAATTGGTCATCCTAGATCAAAAGGAAAACTTATAGTATCATCCACTTGTAACAAACTAAGATAAAAAAAAAATACATAACTTTGGAGGTACCAGAATTATTGAACCAGGTTGTTTGATGGCCAATCCTTTTGATGTACTCCTTAATGGATGGAATGGAATGAACATGTCTCTAGTGTAGACATATTGGTCCAAGTATTCCATACTTGGTTCATGTTGGACTATGGGAGCACTTGCTTGTTGTTGCTATCCAATCTTGAGAAATTCTTGTATGAAGACATCATTTGGGATCTTGGGAGTAACTACACTTGGTTGAATTGATGGTTCAAAAAGACCATGTTCTTACACCTTGTCCTTATGTAAGTCAAGGTTGATCATGCTTAGATTAGTGCATTCATGGTTTTATGGAAGAAAGACATGTCCGACAACCTCTTCAAATTATTTGGTTATGAAATTAATCCATTTCCATAACTCTTTAGTATCTTCACTTTTATGCTCATCAAATTGAATCACTTGAGCACTTGAGATGTCCCATTCATCAACCTCACTCAATATTTTATCTTGCTCTTCAACTATAAATGAGGGTTGATTTGACCAACCAAGGTCTAAAGTATCACACTTGTCTTGCTCAAGATATGATTTATTTTCCTCTAGCTGCAACATATCAGAGTTATCTTCATTTAGCACCTCATATTGAAGTGTATCCACCTCAGACACCTAGTCTTGATCTTCCTCTTGATCTATGTCTAATTGACCTTTAGTGGTTCATTAAAAATCTACTCTATTCTCATCTTGAGGATTGACCTCATTAGGATCCAATTAATTTGTGTCAAATCCATGCCAAGAAGGCTGGTCCAAACTTAAGTTTTCCTTTTTTGGATGAAGTGGATTGCCCATCATGATTTCATCATCATAGAAACTTGCATTGTCCTTTTTAGGTTCACATATGACTTCAAGATCCTCCTCTATCTTTTGTAGAATAGGATCTTCTTTTATAAGGGAGATGGTGGGAGGGTGAAGAATTTTACCTTGCTTACAACTTAGGAGGGTATCCTTCTAGCTAGGTACTTTGAATGCTCATTTTGGAGGATCTTGAATTAAGGAGAGAAAGTCTCAAAAATCTTGTATACCGAGCTCATTGAGCTGAGCTATAGTCACTTGATCTACTTTTGGCACAACTTTTGACTCTTCCAAAGTTTTCTATTGGTTTACATCAACCATCACCTCATCTCGCTAAAACTATTTTTGAATTGACTTCCATGAGGGAAAAGTATAGGGAACAACCTCCTTTTCTTGAACTAGTTCTTGGACCCTCATCACTAATACCTCCTCCTTTTTCTACATGCCTTCCTTGACCAATTTCCATGAGGGGAATGTGTAGGAAATAGATGCCTTTTCTTGATTTTGACTCACTTCCTCCTCCCTCATGTTTATCTCCAACTCTTTGATATATATATATATATATATATATATTCTCTTTGAAAAGCCTCTGTTTAAGTTGGTCAGTGGCCTTATGAAGATAAAGAACACAAGAGGGCTAGTATGAGGTACAAGAGGAGTCTTGAGGAAGATAAGTGGGTTCTTAGATATCAATAATTAGTTGTTCTAAAATATTCTCCTTTTTTCTTTGAAGGCTTGCTTGGATTGAATTTTAAGAAGGGAAAGTCTAAGGAATAAATGAAGAACTTGGAGCATAAGAGGGATCACCTATATTAGTTCTTTGGGGAAGGATGGGTGGACTATATGAGGGTTGAGGTGGTGCTTATGAAGATACATAAGGTCAAAGGGAAGGGACATGTTATTCTTCAAGGTTCCTTAGCTCATCCTTAATGCCTTGAATGTAACCACTTACATCCAACATCTCACTTGAGAGGTTTTTCTAATTTTCTCTCTCAATAGGCACCCATTTCTCTTTCATTAGTTATAATGCACCTCTTATGTCATGAATGACATGATCAAGGATATCTTGACCATCTCCCCTCTATGCATTAAGGAATATAATGTACTTTTGATAGCCTAAGAGTATTTGCCTCTAGCCTAAAATGGATTAGTTTAGGGAAAAACTATGGGCACTTTGAGCTTGAAAAGGTTATTGCACTAAATCTTGAGAAACACTTGGGGTGAATCCATAAACATTGCTAACCTAATATTAAGGATGTTGAGGTAGAGAAAAAATATTTTGATCAAAAGATGATTGATTATACATACTAGATAATTATGATTAGGCACTTGGGATACTTAAACCAACTAATAGATGCTCGAAGTTGCAATTGATGTTTGTATAATGCCTCTAAAGGTTGATATGTAAAATAATAGTATCAAAAATCCTTCCATTGCTTTAGACCTTATTCCCAATGGGCATGATATAAATTTTTATGACATTAATGTGCACCCTTGGAGAGGGTTATTTAGGCTCTCTCCCATTAAGTCACAATATTGGGATAACCCCAAGCTATGGGTCACCTATAATGGTATAAACCTTTGGAGTAGGCCAGCTTCCTCTTTGATGCTCACCTAAACTAATGATAAACTAATGTTTCACAGGGAAAAGGGTTAGAAAGGGGATGAAGGATCCTAAGAAGGTTAACCAGGTGATGCACCAAATTAAAAATGGAAACTCCCATAAGATTGAACCCACACTAGATCAATAGAAGATAATATTAATTCAAACAACCTAAAGATCAAGCTCATTACATAAGTTTTTCATAGAAGAGGTTTAGATTAGAACACTAATCTAGACTTGTAAGAAACAATGAAAACTCCCTAAACAAGGTTAGAAATGAAGACCATGGATGAGAAAGATTCTCCTTCATATAATTCCATAGTGCATAGCTCACCAAACTAGATCCAAGGCAAGAGATAGGCAAAGAAAGTCTTATATTGCATCAAGAGGTAGTTATTAAAAATGCTTGATAGGGTTGAGCCTAATCAAGTTGACCATATTTTTAATATTTGAAGGAATATTCCTATCTCCCAGAAAGATTTAAAAAAAAATTCTAGAATCTGAGAACCTTTACAAAGGAAAAGAGAATGGGATAATATAGGAGAAGAGAAGAGAGAAGAGGGAGCATATTTCAAGAATAATTAATGAGTTTCTAGATTTCAATGGAATACTCCACCATGCTTTATTCCAATTAAGATGTAATCTATCATGAATAAGACAATCTTTATTTTTCCTAATATTCTTTGAGTGATACACTAGAAGTCAAGAGTTTCACAAAATATAGCGATTCATGATCTTGTTTATGAAAGGGACCCATAAACACTCTGAAAATATATTAAATGCTTAAGTTACTTCTTCAACCACTAGATCTTTATCTTTGATCTTCTATGCATCTTTCCACTTGGCTTCTGCATAAGGATAAAACCCTCACATCTATGAACCTAATTGGGCTTTGATTATGTCTATTTTGGGCATCTATCTATTGATATCATGGCTTGGGATGTTCCTTCATTGATTATATTTCACTATCCCTTACTTTGAAAACTAGACCTGGGTTAACTATAAATGAAAACCACTCTAAGATTATTGGTTTTCTTATAGTCTATATAGATACAACATTATACTCAATACTTGGTCTCATTTAGCAGCCAAATTACTGACCTTTGATCTATATTAGGTCTAAAATACCTAATATATCTATATAGATCCTTAATGGTCGATCATAGTCTCAAAATATTCATTTTGGTTCCATCAAGATCCGCATCGAACTTGGTTCCATGTATTTTCACCATCTCAGGTCGAACTCGAGCTTGGTTCCTTGTATTTTTTGTTTGGGGTTAAAAAATGGCTCACCAACATCCATCAAAAATGTCTTGGGCTTGATCATTAGTTATCAAAAATCCAACTTGGATCCATTGACTTATTTACCTTTGCTTGCTTTATTTATCTTGATTTGTATGATCAAACACCATCCATCGATCTTTCCTTTTGACTTTTCAATTTTGTCTAAACTTTTGCCAAATGTCAAATGTGCATTAATCCACAAGATCTTATTATGAGTCTATCAATTCATGTTCTTATGCCACATGGTGGCCTCTCAAGGTGTTTGACTATTTCACCCATCTGGCACTATTGGATCAAGATGTATGATTGAGTGAGGATTGTTAGATATACTAGGACCCATTATTTAAAATCCAATGACTAGTTTAGAAGCTTAAATTTGACATTTTTGATCTCATCAAATGATGTTAATGTGACCATTATTGAAATTTATGTGACCATTAAATTTAATCTCAAAAGGATTTGTTTTTCTTGATCTTAAACTTGATGTTAGTACGAATGTCTTATTATGTAGGTCCATATTTAAAATCGTGTAACTTGAGCCAAAAATCTCATATGGGCTTGAAAATTTTAGAGGATGATCCTAGAATGTATAAATATGATTGTGTTTAATCCATTATTCCATGAGGGTTTCTAAGTAAAGATAAACATTACACAAGTGGACTGGTTTTTTTGCTCTTATGTGACATCCTGATGATGGTCTAGTCTTAAAAGCTTGCATAATTCATTCTTTGATCAATATTTCAAGGTTATGAAGGATTCTTATGGTTTTTTCAACATGGTCCATGATTTTAAATTCTTAGAACATATGAGAACCTAATTGGATCCCTTTATTTTGCAAACTTGGACCTGTTTCAAAGCCTTTGATCCACTACTTCACATAAACTGTGCTCAGTTTTTCAAATCTTGGTATGTGGGCCAAAAATGGCCAATAGTAGGTTTTAAGAGAGGTCTAGATGCAAATATAAAAGTAATTTCATACCCCTGTAGGCTCACCCTGAAACTCTCATGAGTGTTCCAATGCCTCACATACATGATAAAACAACCTCATATAACCACTCATGCATGTGTTTACTTATCTCACCAAGCCACCATGCTCATACCTTCTCATAAGGTCTCTTCATGCCATGACTAGGCTTAGTATACTTGAGAACTCATCCTTAAAAACTTATATCTTCCATGTCATGACCTCAAAAAAACATCAACCAAGTAGATATAACACATTTCACCTCACTCATATCACTACACCATTCTTTTTCTGATGGCAAAAGTATTCGAAAGCCTCATATTGATCTTAAACCATGTGATCAAGAATTAAATGACTTGGCATATCTCTTTCATGACCATGAACACCTTTAACACCTTGACATGTTCCTTTATGCAACCATAAGACATTATTTTCCTTCAAGTTCTCTCTTGCCTTAAAATTCTCTCTTGTCACATAGCTTCTTATGTAGACATTAGTTATCTTCAAACATCTTCCATGACCTATACCTTCCATACACACACCACTCATGATAATTATCATCAATGCAACACTCTTATGTGCCTTAACATATCATAAACTATCATCTATCCTTAGTCGTTTTTGACATCAACCTTGATAGTAAAATATTGACATGATACATCATTAACATCAATGACTATTATGCCTTTGCATGATGCACGCTTTAGACATTAATGAAAAAAACATGCCAACAATGTCTAAATTTTGCCTACCAATAAATTTTCTATAATTCACTTAATTTCAACTAAAAACATTCAATAAATTGAAAATTTTAGTTGCTTACCTTGTTACACTCAATGTGGTTGCTATGCATCCCCCCCATCTCAGCTAACATCTCCTCACCATCCTAGCTCTCTGGGCTCTCATTAGATCTATCAAATCTCTATTTTATAATAATATTAAAAGTACCAAATGAATTATTTTTTACCCTATTTATATCTTCTATTCAAAATTATTTACTCTTCAAATATTTACCATCAAATTTCTTATTTTGATCATATTTTTGTCTCTACCAACTCTTTTTTCAAACCTTAAAATGTTCTAGAATATTGACATAGTAGAGAGTCTTTTCAACTATTATATATCCATGTTGGAAAAATTTAAATATTTTGCGCTTTTTCACTAATCTTTACAAGTTCACCTAATGTTCCCTACATTGGACACCTTCACATTTATTACATCTCCTTCTTTATCTACAACACTAAAATAAGTAAATGTATGTGTTTTTCAATTTTATTATTTTATTTATCTTATTTTCTCCTTCAATTTATTTAGATTCTAAATTATGTGTCACTATGTTCTTTTCTTGAAGCACCATCATGTGTTGCATCTACATGGCACGTGATGAGATTCGAGTGGGTCATATGTATACACATAATATTTTCAAACTTTATCAATTACTGACACCTTGTATCTTGTAATAACCCTTTGAGTCTCAATATCTCTAAGTGCATGCCTTAAGGGGTACACCAGGAAAGGAGTGGGCAGACCATTGATGTTTCACAAGATTGTTGTCTCTTATTACCACTTTTTATCTACACACTTGTCTCCTAAAATCATTTACCTAAGTGTTATCTCCTATTTTTCACCCTCCTCTAGTCATTTGACACATTCATTATCCCTTCCCTAAACTAACACCCTTTTTGATGGTTTACATTACATAGTTGGCCCCATCAACCTTGTAATCTTATTGATAAAAATTATTAAGTTCTAGGTTGGCCCCTAGTCAACTTAGTCCATGACCTCATTTGTTTTTATCAATAATGATACTAGGTCAACTAGGTCAACCTTGTCAGCCTAAAATTCTAGAAAGTATTAGGGTTAGATATGATTATATAAACACATCCATTTTTCCATTTCTAATAGAAGAGAAGAATAAGTAAGATATATTGCACATTTTCTTGTCCACCATTTTACTTGAGGAGAAAGGTTAGGGTTCTATATTTTCTTTAGAGATATGGACCTTGTCTTTCAGAAAAGTCATTTGGATGCATTGATAGGTTGTGTACCCTAGATATAATTTATCCTTGTCATCCTTGCATAACATAATAACCTCTTGCAAGGCACCTTGGCTAAGGGAGAGATTTAGGTTTGATGGGTTTGTCTTCAAAGGTAAGTATTCCTAACTTTGTTCATCTAGATATGCATTTATACTTCTCTTCCATGCATTAAGATTATTTATATATTGACATGGGTATATGTATCTTATGCATGTTTAATTTTCATGTTTAATACCCCCACTTTGTGCCTCAAGATTTGGTGAGCACTAGATTAGATTTTTCTTTACTTGTTATTAGTTTAGTGAATATGAAAACATAGGACCTAGTTGAGGTTATTACATAGTTTTGCTTGACTAGAGGCTTTGGAACCCTCCCTAGTGATCTTATTGTGGTAAGAGATCCCTTGATTCATTTTATTAGATCCATCTTTCTCATCACCTCGATTATCTAATATATCCTTAATCAGAATTATAAGTAGGATTTACCTTCTCCAAGCTAGGATTAATTTATAAACCTATTGGATTTCCCATTGCATATACTATTTCATCTAGAAAAAGTAGATAAAATAGAGGAAAGGAATATATTGTTAATACTCTCAAGGAAATGAATGATAACATTACTAATAGATAATCTCTGGAAGACATCGACAAATATGTTTTTAGGTTGGTAACTGATATTAAATGTTAGTTGCTTCTTAATGCATGGAATTTGATTGATAAAAAAAATTGAATTACTATTAAATAAGCATTAAAATTCTAGGAAAATTCCTTAATAAATGGAATCAAGGATGAAAATATTTTGAAGTGTTTGGCCACAAACTTGTTTTAGGATCAGTTAGTAGTGATGATGGGAGAAGTTGATTTTGTGTATTTCATCCTACAAGATATGAAAGACCCTAGATAATTAATTCCTTTACTTGAAACTCCAAATTTTGATTAGATAATTTGGGTGAAAATAATGTTTTATAGTACCAATGTAGTCATACTAAAATTCAATTTGCACAACTTGAGCATGACTTTTGATACCCAAACCATAGGTCTCTCCTACTTGCCTACACATCCTAATTAGGCATGTTTTCACTATTTCTCAGTCATTCAAAGCCTTCTAGATTCAACCCCTATTGTCTTAGACTCCTCTCTCAGGCACATGTCTATCCCCTAGGGTCCTTTTCCCTTTAGATAACAATGCCACAAGTTGGAATATAGTTTTGGGACTAATGGTGTCCACTTTCTGGCACTATTGTCCAAGTCCATAATAGCCTCAAATGCTCAAATTTTATTGAATCCTTATCTTTTCCCTTGTTAGCCTAATGCAAGTTCATCTAACCCAAGATCATTTTTTTCTATATAAAATCCCATTCAAATGTCATTTAGAAGGGTTGAAAATCATTCAAAGGCACAAGTTATAAATATACTAAAGCACACTCAAGAAAATCTTCCTATTCTTTACATACAACCAACCACTATTATTTCCAGCCTATCCAAGCTCTCGCACTAGTCATGAGTCATCTCAAGATTGCCCAAATTTCCATACACAGGATTGTATATTACACATTAACATTGGGAGAACTACATTGGCCTTGATCCCTCTTTGAAATATTGGTATATAGGCAGTGTGCTCACACATGGGTTGTGATCACATGTTCAATGCATACTACACACTAACCCCTCTTTCTAGTTGGATTCAAGATCACCTATCAAACATAACGAGGAAATAAGATCCTTGAAGACAAAATCAATTACACATGGAGCTTCACAAACAACTATGACTTGATATTTCAGGCACAAGGTCTCTCAAAGTAGACAAATAGAACCTAAAAAGCTTAGGAAGCTCAAACACTAAGGACTATAGTACCAAAACTTAGACTATAGCACTAGACCTCTAGGTGTCCCATTTTTGACACTCCTATCTAGGCAAAAAAATATACTTTTGGGTCCTATTTTCAATAGTTTGCCTAGCCATATCAACAATTTATAGCCTCTGTCTCCTCCATCTCAACCTAGAATCAGCTAAGTCTTACTCTTTATCCCCTTGTTTGTTATTTTTAGAAATTAATTAAGCACTTCCAGATTCAATAAATTATTAAGTTAATTAAGGCATATTTGTTTACTAGTTTTCCCCCTTAATCTAGACCCATTTACTATTTAGGAAATTAAACACTATAGTTTCCCAAATTTAGTAAAACATTTGGTGAACTTGACTTACTTCAATTTTTTACACAAAAACCCTAGAACCTCTAGGGATAATTATTTCTAATTTTTTTTAATATTTTCCTAATTATTCCTAAAATTAAAAATAAAAAAACTACAAACTAATTGAAATATTTTCAATAATTCACTTAAACCCTAGTTTATACATACTAGGTCATATTTACATACAAACACTTTCAAACCACTAAGAAAAATATGTTGCTACTTTTAGAAATATTTTAAGATTTTTGATAAATTTTTCAAGATCAATTCTACAAATTTATAGCAATTTTTTTCAAATTATTACATTAATTTTTAAAAAAACAAATTCATTCCAAAGCCCTAGTTGCATCAACTAAATCCCAGTAATTTTCAAGTAATATTCCACTTATTTTCTACAAATATTTGATTGAATATTAAAATTAGAAAATCAATTTCAAATTCAAAAGTTCATAGTATTTTACAAATAATATTTCTAAAAACTCCCTAATTGTATACAATGGGTCCTATTGCTTCTTGACGTATCACCTTACACCCATACCTAAATTACAAAAATGATGCTCACTTATTTACACATGCTTATTACATTTCTTGCAAATAATAAAGAGGCCATGATTGGTCCTATCATGTACATGAATGATGAAGTCTATCATATGTTAGTAAAAAGTTTCATTCTTTGCATTTCATGCTTAATTTTCATAATAAGGGATGATATTACAAAATTCACTGCTAAACATGCACAAGATTCCAAAATTCTTTTTACATATTCTCTTTCACTCATATGGAAAATTGTTTAAACTTATCTTGCTAAATGCATTCAAAATGTCATATTGCATATCAAAAATTTATATGCCTTTATGCAAAAATTCATGTTCTATATCATTTGTTCTTTATTTCTCACATGGAAATTTTTGAAAAATTATCATACTAAGCTCATTCAAAATGTTCCAATAAATACCAAAGTTCTTTATGCACTCCTGCATCAATTCACACATGCTCTCTCTAACTATCTATTTTCCAAATGTCACATTTATTATGATCAGTACGTTGGAGATATTGTAACAAATGTCACACTCTTTTTTTATTTTTCATATCAATCTATATTTTGTAAATGTTACTTTATCTCTATCATATGGAAAGAGCTTTTTACATATATTGGTATACCATTCATAGATATAATCTCATGCATACCATTTCACCTTTGTGATCTCTACATATCAACATGCAATTCATTGGTCACTCTTGAGTCCTTTCCTCTTGCCACTAGACATAAGAAAGCACTAGGGTTTACATCCCTCCTTCCTTCCTCCACACTTGGTATATCTAGCACATATCCCGCACTTACTACTAGCTCTATGTCTATATTAGATCATGTGTTCTATGTTATCACCCAATTTTATGAGGATAGGCAAACTGGTTACACCCATGGCCATATTTTTGTCACTTAAAATGGTGCCCTCCTAGATACAGACTTAGTTCTTGAACTCCTCCAACATTCAAATGTCTACAAAATTGTACTATATGCAGCCCTTCATAAAACTATAAATCCTACTTTTGTAGAACCAGTTTATGTTTCATCCATCCTCAATATAATGTAATGGACAAAAGAGCATATCTCATTTGAGAAAGAGGATTTGCCTCCATGACACATCATAGAACAATGTTTACCTTTATATATTCAACTAAGAATCAATGATGTAAGAGTAAAAAGAGTATTAGTTGACAATGAATCTAGTCTAAATATCTACAACATTTCATTTCTAAAACATCTTAACATACAACCACATGATTTAGACCACTTTGACATACATATTTAAGGTTTTGACAACACACCAAGAAAAGTGTTGGGTTAAATAACACTCAACCTAACTTTGGGGCCTAAAACACTCCCAACTACCTACCAAGTAATGCCAAATGACTTAACTATAATTTAATACTTGGTTGACCATGGAATCATGACATGCATGCAGTCTTTTCTACACTCCATGTGTGCCTAAAATTTAGTCATAATGGCTATATATACACATGTCCCATAGATAATGAACATTTCAAATATATCTAAGATAGCTTCGATGCTATCAAGAAATATCCCCTCAATCCACTCATTTTGGTCCCACTTACGCTAGATAGGCCTTTCTTAATATACATCTCTATGATAGATCATGCCTTAGGAGCATTATTAGAAAAAAACAATCATCAACATGTCGAATGAGCAGTGTATTACATCAGTCACACATTGGTTGATTATGAGAAAAACTATTCTACAATATAAAAAATTGTGCCTAGCATTAGTCTTTGCTACATAAAATCTCAGGCACTACATGGTTCATAATTAAACTCAAGTTATCACTAAAGTAGACCCTTTAAAATTTCTAATGGAAAAACCACACCTATCTGTTAGAATAACAAATTAAGTTATGCTATTAATTGAATTTGACTTAAAGATAGTCCTCCAAAAATCAACCAAAGGCCAAATCATTGCCAATCATTTGGTAGCAGCACCTCTTTTAGATACAACTCCAATCAATGACACATTTCAAGATGATTTTACCACCTATTTACTCATTCAAACACCTGGACCATGTTCTTTGATGGCTCTCAATGCATGTTAGGTATAGGAGTAGGCATCATTTTTTATCGACCCTTTTGGTCACATAGTACCTACCTCATATTGCTTAAGTTTTTCTTATACAAACAATACAATAGAGTATGAAGCACTTATATTAGGTCTCTTTGTTGTATAGTCACTCCAAATCAAATCCATCAAAGTCTTTGGTGATTCCTAACTAGTCATCAACCAAGTCAACAATGTATACCAAACAAAAGAAGAACATCTCATCCCATACAAAAATATGGTACAATGTTTATCAGCATAATTTGATTACTTCTCCATTGGCAACATACAAAAAATATATAACTACCACACTAATGCCATGGCAAGTGTTGTATCCTTGATCCCTATTGGAATTAATGATGATCAAGAAATATTCATAATTAAAATACTATAGTCACCATCCATATCAAATATTGATTTAGTAGCACTCTCTATTTTAGTCACTACATGTAATTCTGCACCTCTAGAATGGTTCTCTAATATTTATAACTACTTAAACAAATATACTAAACTAGAATCTTTCTCTTGAACTAAAAAAAGTAAATTACAAAAACAAGCACTTTGATATGTAATCATTGACAATGATCTTTTGGAAAACATTTACTCTGATGATTAAATATAGAATAAATTAAAGTTACTCTTGCACAAATACATGATAGTGAATGTGTTGGTCATTTTAGCAAAAAATCCATGTCACATAAATTACTTTGATAAAGATACTACTAGCCTACTATGGAAGAAGAAGATTTACAATATGCAAAACTTTGTGAAACATGTCAATGACAAAGTAACCTACAACATGAACCATCATAACAACTACAAACAATTGATTTTCTTTGGCCATTTATGTTATGGGGATTTTATCTTATTGGTAAAATAAACCCCAAATCTGCTGATGGACATAAGTTCATTATCATAGCCACAAAATATTTCACCAAATGGGTATAAGATATTCCACTCCAAACCACCATAGGTGAAGACATTTGTATTTTTCTCATGATGCATATTATTTCATGCTTTGTATTAATTTCATCAATCATTTCTGATAATAGAACATCATTTGAAAACAAAACTATCAATAAATTCTACCTAAAATATAAAATCAAACACACATTTTCTACCCCTACTATCCATAAGGCAATGGTCAAGAAGAAGCTACTAACAAAACATCAATAACATTCTAAGAAAAATTGTGATAAAATTTGGTGATGATTAGCACAACTAACTTGTCTTTGTACTATGGGCTTATCGCATAAGCATTTACATACCCATATGAGCCACTCCCTTTTCACTCATCTACAGCACTGAAGTAGTTAGACCATTGGAATTATAAATCCCATCCCTTCGTATCTCTCTAGGGTATTATCACTGATGATTAATATCATGAAAAATTCTTACATCAATTGGAATAGCTTGATCATAGATGTATTCAAGAAGTAGACCATCTTAGAGTCTACCAGCAATGTATATAATGTTCTTACAACAAATGAGTCCATACCAAATAATTTGATGTTAATGATCTTGTTTTAAAAGAAAACCTATGTAATATTAACACCAAATAATAAACAAAAGGAAAATTCAAACCTAACTAGCTCAGGCCATATATCATTACTAAAAATCTTAGTCTAAAAAGTGTATTTTCTAGCTTCACTAGAAGGAAAGAAACTTAAGAACCCAATGAATATCATGCACCTGCACAGATTTAATATTTAAATAAACTCCTTATTACTTTGATTATACCTAGTTTCCTCTACTTGATTATACATAGCTCAAATATTTCAAAATACAAAAACAATATAACATTCAAAAATACAAAAACATGTCAATTATATGCATCATCTATGTTTTACATTACTAACCATTATGCTAGACTTACATTACGTTGTTATATTCTATTATTTGTTAATTTACCTATATTACCAGCCTTCACTTAATCTTCTTTAAGTGTGTGTAGTGTATCCAGATCCTTATTTGCTTCACTCTACCCATCAAAGGGGCATCTTACTTCCACATTCCAACTACATATCAATACATTTACCCATTGGGGGCATGCTCTACATGACTACCCCATCCAAGTTATGTCATTCTTACACCACACACTCTAGACATCTTGTTTAAGTACATTATTTATTTACTATCTATATCCATTAGTATATTTCACACTATTGTATTTTATAGCATATACATTAGTCATGTATTACATATCTTATATACTCTTATTTCTTGCTTTCCATAGTTAGATACATGGTTATATTTCTAGTACTTTGCATGTTCCCACTCTTTGCTTTGATTAGCTAGATGTGTTTTAATTTTATAGATCCTATTTACTTCCTACTTGCATTTTAGGATATTTAAAAATGTCTTTTGTTCTTGTCTATATGTGTGTGCTAATATTCAATCATAGTTTTGCCAATACAACTTAATCCAAAAATCAGCAATTTTTAGCACTTATTTCGCTCAAAGAATCCAGATATAGGGGAGATCATGCATGGCATGAGGGTTTTCATTTTTAGTTAAAACATGTAATTTGATACAAATTTTATTTTAGAATCTATGTTCCAGACACTAGTTATTGTGGGCAATGTGTGTGGTACATGGGCCTTATCTATTTCTAATTTTATTGCATTTTCTTGCACATTCCCAGTAGTGGCATGCCTTACTCCATCTGTAGGTGGTTGGCATCACATTCAAACTTTCATAAAAAATTTCTTCCCATGTACTCAAGTTCCCAAGTGGCTTCCTCAGCCTTTATTCCAATTTTAGGAAGGGCTTCTATACAATTCCAATCTCCTTCTTTCAAAGTGGCTAATAGTGGCATAGTTTCTAGTTTACATTCAACTATCCATGCCAACATTGTCAGATCATAACACATTCAGGGGTTCCATGAGCCATCTCATATTATATTCATCTATATCATTATTTTTATCATTTAGATTCACATCATGGGCCAATGATGGAGCTAAAGGTCTAGCTAACCTTTGTATTCTTCAGCCACCTATTAAGAGGGATTGGACACACGGTCTATACATTGATTAACACATGCATGATTCATTAAATTCACATAGTTGGTGATGATGGAGCCAAATGGCATGTCTTTTCATTCCTAATCCAACTTATAGGGGATTTAACACTTAGCTCATTCATCTATATAACTCTTGGTTCAACATACTTCTAGCATCACCCAACAGTATAACAAGTTTTGTATTGGTTCACGTACCTAATGAGGTGTATTCATTCCTTTTTCTTCCCTCTTCTCTCTTTATCTAAATTTGTATGTTCTTATTTTAGATATAGTGTACCTAGTAAGAATTGATCTTCTTTCACTTTCCTTTTTTATAGACTTACATAGTACAACATGTTCTCACTACACACAATCTAGCATTTCACAACTTCTTGGGGGGGGGGGGGGGGGCGCAGGGGGGCAGTCGGCGGGGGGAATTTATTCATATTAAAATAAAATTTGTACAACTTGAGCATGACTTTTGACACCCAAACCATAGGTCTCTCCTACTCACCTACACAGCCCACTTAGGCATGTTTTCACTATTTCCCAATCATCCAAAGCCTTCTATATTTATCCCCTACTATCTATGACTCCTATTATAGGCATATATCTATCCCTTATGGTCCCTTTCCCCTTAGATAATAGTGCCATAAGTTGGACTACAATAGTGGGACCTCGGGTGTCAACTTTTTAGCACTATTGCCCAAGTTCACAATAGCCTCAAATGGTTAGATTTTATTGAATCCTTATATTTTCCCTTGTCAGCCTAATGTGAGTCCATCTAACCTAAGATAATTATTTTCCCTATAAAATCCCATTATAAGGTCATTTAGAAGGGTTGGAAATCATTCAAATGCATAAGTTAGAAATATACTAAAGCACACTCAAGCAAATATTCCTATTTTATGCATGCAACCAACCACTATTATTTCCAACCTATCTAATCTCTCACACCAATCACGATTCATATCAATATTTCCAAAATTTGCATACACTTTCATTACATACATAGGATTGCACAATACACATTTACATTGGGAGAATTACATTGGCCTTGATCCCTCTTCAAAGTATTGGTATGTAGGTAGTGTGCCCACACATAAGGTGTGATCACACATTTAGTGCATATTACACACTAACCCCTTTTTCCAATTGGATTCAAGATCACCTATCAAACATAAAAAGGAACTAGGATCCTTGAAGATAAAATCAATTACATATAGAGCTTCACGAACAACCAGGACTTGATATTTTAGGCACAAGGTCTCTCAGAGTAGAGAAACAAAACTTAGAAAGCTTAGGAAGCTCAGACACTAAGGACTATGGTGCCAAAACTTGGACTACAACATTGGACCTCTAAGTGCCCCATTTTTTGCACTTCTATCTAGGCAAAAAATAGAGTTTTGGGTCCTATTTTTGATAGTTTTCCTAGCTAGATCAACAATTTATAGCCTTTGTCTCCTCTGTCTTAGCCTAAAATAAACTAAGTCTTACTCTCTATCCCCTTGTTTTTTATTTTTATAAATTAATTAAGCACTTCTAGATTCAATATATTAGTAGGTTAATTAACATATATTTTTTTACTAGTTTTCCCCATTAATCCAAACCCCTTTACTATTTAGTAAATTAAACATTATAGTTTCCCAAATTCAATAAAATAGCCAACAACACATATGTTGTGCATGAAGATATTAAGTAGTTGGGGTTGTTCCTCAGTAATATATTTGACCATATTTGGGTGATCGTCAATGATCCAATTGTGGATGATGTTTTAAAATGCCAAACTTTAAATGCAATCTACACCAAGCCTAGTATTCCCACTTCTTAGTTTAATTAAACTCAACTAGCAACATGTTTTTCTACCTTAGTCATGGAAGATGAAGATCATGAAATAAGTTTTACTATGATGATTTCAAAGTCTAGTGACAAGAATGTAGCCTAGCACTTTGATGTTATTTTTAGTTTCTGACTTCAGGTATAGTGATGTACTTTATTTTTACTTTCAATCTAAACTTTGGGTGCCTTAAATTTAAATTCTTAATATTTTTACACTTGAAATATTTAGGGTATAATAGATAGTTAGCATCCCCCTTTTCACTGAAAAAACTCATATATCAATGAAATACCAATGAAATAGAAACATATTTTTTACTAGTAAAAAATAAACTATCTTTTTTATTGATGATATTATATTTATTTCCTAGGTCATGAAATAACATTGAAATAAATGAGAAAAAAGAATGCAAAAAAAATATCACCTTGATATAAACAAGCCAAAAAACTGAGACAAAGGTGACAAGTGGGGAAAGCATTGAATGATGAAAAAACCCACACTAGCATTGAAAGCTTACAACAAGAATATCTAATTATAATATCATGAATAATCTAGAAGAATAATGACCTTAAACCAAGGGAGCAATATGAATACCATAGCAAGACTAGAACAACAAGATTGAGTTGAGAGTGCATCAAGTGTTGAATAAAGGGAAAGGATAGCTCTTTATAAATAGATAAGAGAGAAATGGAGTTACAAGTATAAGCTTTAACATGTTTTCCATATGTCCCTAATCCTCTTACAAGTGAGGAGGATGTGTGTGTCATGTGGGAGAAGAGGAGTTATATGTAAGTAATTCTAAATCCAACAAGTGGACTAGAGAGTGAATGGCACCTTAAAAGGCTAGAATAAAGTTTATTTATAAATACAATAAATTTACACACATATAAGAATAAGGATAAGCATAGAAACATATATAAAGGACCCAAATTAAGGTTAATTTACCAACACTCTCCTTTAAGCTTAAATTTGAGGTTACAAAAGTGGATAAAACCTTTTAAAAATAAAGAACATATTTGAAATTACATAATACTCCCCCTCAATATAAACTTCCTTCAAGAGGAATTAAAAAATATTTATAAAGAGATAATAAGGTAAGTTGACACCAAAAGTCACAAGGAAGAAAGTTTTATAAAAAAGAATCTCTAACAATTCTCTTTAGATAATGTGGTCAATCCACAATGGAATAAATACCAACAAGGAGTAGCGATCCACAAAACCTTCAAGACAAACATGCTAACACCAATATTTCAAGTTAAGTAAATAATATTCCAAAAATAAGATTGACATAGATAAGGTAATAAAAGTAGATGTGAAAAAAAGGCAAATGGATTAAATACAGTTTCCATCATAAAGTGCATAAACCTATATGAAAAAAAGTTAGTCAAAATCATCAAAGCATATATCATGTGCAAAAAAAAGTAAGGAATGTAAAATATATTTAGTTAATAAAAATGGATACAAATAAGATGTGTCACTTTTAAAATATATTCTACATGAATCATTAGAATAATTATCATAAGAAGACATATCAAAGTCTCTAGAAGATTCATTTTCTGTATCTCAAATTTCACAGATTAATGAAATTTGGGAGAAACATATATAAAAGACTTATCACAAGAAGACACATCAAAGTCTTTATGAATCCAAATAGTTTACCATTAGATGTAGTATATTTAGTCATTTTCCAACAATTAAAATTATCATGCGTGGATTTACCACAAGCTTTGCATGGGTGCAATTTCTAAAATTTAAATATATGATGCCCATGTTTCCATAATACACATAAGGTTTACAAATTTTAACCAAAGCATAAGCATTAGAAGTAGTATAATCAAAATAAGTTGCATTATAAGTACTTTGGTGAGGATGAGAATAAAAAATTTCATTAAAATAATGTGAATCATTATAGCCAAGACTTTTAGAATTTATATTTAATTTTGGCAAAAGAGGTTCAAGAATACTATTTTCTCACTTACCAAGCACACCACCCTAATAACCCATATTATACATGTTTTTTAAGATGAGGTTTTTAGAATAAGTTTTTAAATAATTTTTAGTGGTTTGAGAAGCAAAATAAATTCTCATTTGTGAGAGCTAGTGTTATGTTCAAAATATGCTAATTTAACATTTAAAGTGTCAATAGATGATTGCATAGTTTGCATTTTATCAATAAGAGAAATTTGTAAAGTATTTAAGGGCACTAATTTCATCATTTTTAAAATCAAATTGATGTGAAATATTTTTTAAATCTAAAAAATGGCTAGTTGGAATGTGATTGCATGTGAATAAACAAGTTCTATACTTGAAAAAAAACATGAAAACGTCCAGAAAGGAAGGATTTCCTTTCCAATTATCCATAGAAGGGACAAAAAGAGAAGGTTGAAGGGAAAATACTAAAATACCACCTTATAATCAAAAATAAAAACACTCAGAAGAAAAGTATGCCTCAGAAGCATAATGCCAACCTATAATGGATAAAGGTAGAAATCAAAATAGAAAAAAGGTTAAGAAAAAAATGCCAAAGTAGCAATAAAGTGCCTAGAGCAAAGGAATGCTAAAAAAATATACTGTCATGATAACTAATATTGGAACTACTAGTTAAAAACCAAATATAATAAGATGCTAAGATAAAGACAATGAGTCAAAACACATCACCAAACTTGAAAACTAAGAGATGGAAAAAAGTATAAACTAATTCTAAAGTGAAAATGTGGGTTAGAATGGTAGTAAAAATAGGAATTCCAAGACTGATAAATAGCATTATTTTTTACATAAATGCAAATATTTAGAATAAACCAAAAAACTAGAGTAAGAATTAGACAAATCTTAGATTGAGATTAGCTAAAGATAAAAAAAAATCTGCTCAAACCCTCCATAATAGAAACCTAAAACTTCAGGTTAGAGGGTTGAAAAAGGAGATGGATTTGCAAATAAAATTTGATATTCTTCTAATAAGTTCCTGTAAAACACTCAATATTAGCATTAAAATAGCCAATTCTTTATTATCATATTAGATTTATTACCTAGGTTATGAAACAATGTTGAAATAAATGAGCAAAAAGAATGCAAAAGAACAATATCACCTTGATAGAAATAAGCCATAAAGTTGAGACAAAAGTGAAAAGTGAGGAAACCATCAAATGGTGAAAAACCCTACACTAGTATTAAAATCTTGCAACAATAATTTATAATTACAATAATATGAATAAGCTAAGAGAATAATGGCCTTAGGCAAAGAGAGTAATGACAATGCCAAAGTAAGACTAGATCAACAAGATTGAGTTGAGAGTTTATCAAGTGTTGAATAAAGGGAAAAGAGAGATATTTATAAAGAGTTAATAGAGAAAAAGAGTTACAAGCGCAAGTTATAGCATGTGGGTGATGTTTCCCTAATCCTCTTACAAGTGAGGAGGATCTGTGTGTCATTTGGGGAAGGAATTACATGAAAGTAATTCCAAATCCAAAAAGTGAACTATAGAGGTGAGTGACACCTCAAAAGGATAGAATAAAGTGCATTTATAAATACAATAAATACACACACACATAAAACTAAGGATAAGCCTAAAAACCTATAAAAAGGACACACATTAAAGCTAATTATCCAACATATGAAATAGAAATATATTTTAAATTAATTAAACTATAAATTGGATTTTAAATTTATAATATTTATATTGGGTAGTTGCATGAAGTTGATGGGCGAATTCATGGACATTTTCATGAATTATCTTAAAATGCATACGTGGTATTAAAATAACATATACGCATTATTTAAAATAGGCTTGGTGAATACCAATCCTATAATGTCTACGTGTTATAATATGTACACATCACCAAATCTATACAACATAAAAGTGCATATATTCTACATTGAATGTATGAATGCTCAAGTGTTAGAAATCAAATAAAAATAACAATCAAAAGGCAAAGGGGGTTATTTATTAAAATAAATTTTACATTTATATTCCTTATAATTTAAATTTATTTTGGCAAATATAAAAAATTGCATTCACTTTACATATTATATAATTGATTTAATAATACCATGAGTTATGATTTTGAAGATAGTTTTTCCAAATCTAATTTGGTCATTATTTAGTTATTTTTTAGGATTTCAGTATTGAACTTGAGGTTTTCAGGGCATAACTCTTGTAACTAGTTTCCATTTTTTAGGTTTTGGGGCCTTTTGGATTATTTTTTGACATTTATATGAGTTTTAAGTTTGTTAAAATTAAATTTGGAGCACATTTATGAGCCACATCCCTAATTTTTTTTGAGTTCATGCCAAAGTGGTGTGCATGTGGAAATGTAGGCTGCAATGGTGGCCTATACACACCTAACCACCCCTTCATGCTAATTTTTCATGTAATTAGGTCCCTTATAGGCTAAAAGTGACTCAAAAACATCATATCCACTTAATACCAAGGTAAATATAAATAATTATAGGTACATTTGTTCATGACCACCCCATTTTTCTTTGAATTTAGAAAAAAGTGTGATTTTGACAATGTAAGCCATATTATGAACCTTGCACATCAAACCACCAATTTATGATAATTTTATTTATAATTAGCTCCATTATATGCCTAAAATGATAGAACAATACTATATCCATTTTTAACCAAGGAAATGTAAACAATTTCAAAAAAAATTGTGCACAATCACCTCAATTCACTTCAAATTTAAGCCAAATTGATGTGACTAGGTAAACATAAGTCACATTGGTCATCTTCACACACCCAACCACCCTTTAATTTTGATTTAACTTATGATTAATTCCCTCACATACTAAAATCTGTTAGGTTGTGGAGCTAAAAGCTTCAACCTTTGCAAACTAGGAACAGAAGGTTGCTGAGTTCTACAGGAACCGGCGTCGGCAGCATGACCGATGTCGGCAGAATCCAGTGCAGAAGGCCACCGGCGATGGCAGGAAGTCGGCCGACGTCGGCAGAACCAGACCAGCAGGGACCGACGTCGGTCGCCTGTGTATTCCCGAAGTGTTCGTTTCACGGATAGTTAGTTAAGTGAACTATGAGTTTGCATGTCAAGACCAGCCAGAGTCTTGGGTTGCGAGGATAATTGTCTAAATTAAGAGTCTTAGTTATTGTTTGAGTTAGGGATCTATTTATAGACCCATTGGCATGTATTGTTTAAAAGGCATGAGATAGAAAGGAAGAGTTCCTTCTAGTTGTAAGATCTATGAGTTGTAGGGTGTTGCAAGCTCATTGGTGATCTACATGTAAGTTTGGTCTTTGAATTGCAGGTTGCAGGTTCATGAGAGATCAGCTTGAAGTGCTATAGAGTGCTTGATGTACCGACAGGGTTATTACTGACTGGTTGGTGAGGTGAACACCAATTCTGTGTGTGAGTTGGTTGTTGGGACCGTTTTTGTGTAGGAGAGTGTGTGTGAGAAGAATTACTGTACACTTGAGGTGTGGCGAATCTCTGTAAGGTGAAAGAGTGTGGCGGCTCTTTGATGTATTCTTTTCTGTTAGTGTTAATACAAGATAGTGTATTGTCTCTCATATTCTGTGCTATTGGTGAATTCTAGTTACTTGTGTTTCTGGTTATTTCCGCATATTCAATTGCTTATATATTTGGTAATCATACTGTGCTCTATCTGAGGAGCAAGATCCTAACGAGTTGAGTCAGAGCATGTTTGTTGTTCTAGATTCCTGACAAGTGGTATCAGAGCCTTGGTTGTAGGTTCTTGAGCTTGATACCAACAATTGGTATCAGAGCTTTTGGTTGGGATACTAACAGATTGGTGTAGATCTGGGTAGTGTGTTTTGATTACAGGTTACTCACAGGGTTTTTGTTTGAGTGGGAGTTGAGCAATGGCAGAAAACAGTCAACTACGAATGGAAAAGTTTAATGGCAAGAACTACCAATTATGGAGGATGCAGATTGAGGACTATCTGTATCAGAAAGATTTGTACTTACCGTTGGGTGGGGTTGCTAGCAAACCCTTGGATATGAAAGATGAAGAATGGGAGGTTCTTGATCGGAAGGCTCTGGGATCTGTTAGATTGAGTCTTGATTCATCTGTGATTTCCAGTTTATCACAGTGTAAGACAACGGTGGAGTTGATGAAATCTTTGGCAAATTTGTATGAAAAACCCTCAGCTTCAAACAAGGTATTTCTTATGAAGCGTTTATTTAATTTGCAAATGTTGGAAGGTGGATCTATTCATAGCCATCTTAGTGATTTCCATGGTTTGGTAAACTAGTTAAGTTCAGTGAATATTGTATTTGATGATGAACTTAGAGCTCTCTTAATCTTGTGTTCATTACCTGAAAGTTGGGAAGGTTTGGTAATGGCAGTTTCTAATACTGTGTCTCCTTCAAAAGTCTTAAAAGTGGATGATGTTGTGAGTGTGATCTTGAATGAAGAGATACGCAGGAAAAGCACAGGTGAATTATCTGGAAATGCTTTGAGTGTTGAAGGAAGAGGAAGGCCAAGAGAGAGGACAGAGCGTGGGAGATCAAGGTCGAAGACAGGCAAGAGATCCAAGTCCAGGTATGGCAGAATAACCTGCTGGAAATGTGGAAAGTAAGGGCACTTAAAGAGAGATTGCAGATCGGGTGAAGATCATCATGAAGAACATGAAGAAGAAGCAGATGTTGCAGGCTACGTTGCACAGGATGCTCTGGTATGTTCTTTGGATAAAGTAGAATCTTGGGTATTAGATTCTGGTGCCTCTTTTCATGCATCTCCACATAGAGAATTTTTTCATGAGTATGTCCAGGGAGACTTTGGAGAAATTTGTGTAGGGGATGGTAAGCCTTGTCAGGTTGTTGGCAAAGGCAAAGTGAAGCTGAAATTGCAGACAGGTGACACATGGGTGTTAAAGGAGGTTATGCATGTCCCAGTTCTGAAGCGGAATCTGATTTCGGTTAGAAGTTTGGGTGAAGAGGGTTGCACAGTAACTCTCTCAGCGGACTCTTGGAAGGTTACCAAGGGTACACTTGTTATAGCTAGAGGTAAGAAAGTAGGTACGCTTTATCTATCTACTTGTTTTACTGATTCTCTTTCTGGGTTATCTACTTCAGCTGTAGATTCAGAGATGTGGCTTGATAGGCTTGGTCACATAGATAAGAAGGAGATGCTGGTTCTTGAGTCAAATAATATGCTTTCGGATTTGGAAGGCATGGATCATGGTTTCTGTATGCAGAAGAAGAAAGTAAGGTTTCTTGAGGAATCCGATGTTAGTGACAAGAACGGGAAAGCCTTGGTTTTCAAGGAGAAAGTGACGGACAGAGTTTAGCATAAGGTGCAGAGGAATTCTGAGCAGAGCAAGGGTGAATTGGACAAGGTTTTGATCTAAAAAGAGCTCGCAGGAAAAAGTCAGGTCTCACAAGAAAAACACAGAGACCGACGTCGGCAGGAAAATCGGCGTCGGCGTCCAGACAGGGACCGACGTCGGCTATGTGCAGCCCGACGTCAGTGACTCAGGGTAGACAGAGATCGGCGTCGGCCAGGGGAAACCGACGTCGGCAAGGAGGCAGTCGCAGGGAACCGACATCGGTCGGCTGTAGACTGAGATGTGACCGGCATCGGTTACTGAGACGAATTTTGGGTGGATAGCTAGTTGTCATGGAGTCTCAAGCGCCCATTTGGAGGACTGAAGGTGTAAGTAAGTTCCTAAATTCATCATTTCCCTTCTTTACACTACTTGTTGCTCACTTATGGCATAGGACCAGGAAGTTGTTGAAGAAGTAGAACAGGTAGATCCAGGAAACAGTGGGAGCTTGGCATGGATGAGGATGTGATTCCTTGGAGGAGAACCGAACAAGTGTTTTGGCTAGTGTTGCCATCTGGAAGTAAGCAATGAGAGACGAATGGATGTTGAGGATGAAGAAGAGCAGAAATGGTTACATAAAATGGTAGATCAGGGTATATGATCTTGTTTTAGCTGCAGGGCAATGGAGGTTTGATCATTGTGTTTCTCTTTACCAGGTTGGATAGTATTAGCTACACTATTTTATTTTCTGTATGATGTGCTTGTTGCAGGGTTACATATACAGGTATTTCTGAACTAAAGGTAAAGCTAGTTCAGGTGTTTGTCATAGAGAATCTGGGAGCAGCAAGATTCTTTGGCATGAGTGTGTTCTAGAGACATGGAGGTCTTGTTGACTTTGTTTCAGGATGATTGTGTGAAGCCGGTTAGCACGCCGATGGTTAGACAGTTCATAGAACAGGTGTCTTGATTCACATAATGAGGTTGAGTGCATGGTATGTACTAAACCTATGTTTTCCCAAGCAGTGGGAGTTGTCACAAGTTTGGAGTCAATCCGGAAGAGTAATACTGAAGGGCAGTTCAGTGGGACCAGCAGCAGGTGCACATGCTATGCAGGGTCAAATTCTTTTTCTACATGGTTGTAGATGCGGATGTGGCAGGTAATTTGGATGACATATTTTGCACCACAGATTTTGTGGTGGTTGGTCTTCAAGAGTGATCTTGAGGAGGGATACAAAGCCAAGGAAACAAACTAGACGGTGTACAGGTACAGGTATAGGTTGCAGCTGTTTATCTCCAAGTGGGAGATTGTTAGGTTGTGGAGCTAAAAGCTTCAACCTTTGCAAACTAGGAACAGAAGGTTGCTGAGTTCTACAGGAACCGGCGTCGGCAGCATGATCGACGTCGGCAGAATCCAGTGCAGAAGGCCACCGGCGACGGCAGGAAGTCGGCCGACGTCGGCAGAACCAGACCAGCAGGGACCGACGTCGGTCGCGTGTGTGTTCCCGAAGTGTTCCTTTCACGGACAGTTAGTTAAGTGAACTATGAGTTTGCATGTCAAGACCAGCCAGAGTCTTGGGTTGCGAGGATAATTGTCTAAATTAAGAGTCTTAGTTATTGTTTGAGTTAGGGATCTATTTATAGACCCATTGGCATGTATTGTTTAAAAGGCATGAGATAGAAAGGAAGAGTTCCTTCTAGTTGTAAGATCTATGAGTTGCAGGGTGTTGCAAGCTCATTGGTGATCTACATGTAAGTTTGGTCTTTGAATTGCAGGTTGCAGGTTCATGAGAGATCAGCTTGAAGTGCTATAGAGTGCTTGATGTACCGGCAGGGTTATTACTGACTGGTTGGTGAGGTGAACACCAATTCTGTGTGTGAGTTGGTTGTTGGGACCGTTTTTGTGTAGGAGAGTGTGTGTGAGAAGAATTACTGTACACTTGAGGTGTGGTGAATCTCTGTAAGGTGAAAGAGTGTGGCGGCTCTTTGATGTATTCTTTTCTGTTAGTGTTAATACAAGATAGTGTATTGTCTCTCATATTCTGTGCTATTGGTGAATTCTAGTTACTTGTGTTTCTGGTTATTTCCGCATATTCAATTGCTTATATATTTGGTAATCATACTGTGCTCTATCTGAGGAGCAAGATCCTAACGAGTTGAGTCAGAGCATGTTTGTTGTTCTAGATTCCTGACAAGTGGTATCAGAGCCTTGGTTGTAGGTTCTTGAGCTTGATACCAACAATTGGTATCAGAGCTTTTGGTTGGGATACTAACAGATTGGTGTAGATCTGGGTAGTGTGTTTTGATTACAGGTTACTCACAGGGTTTCTGTTTGAGTGGGAGTTGAGCAATGGCAGAAAACAGTCAACTACGAATGGAAAAGTTTAATGGCAAGAACTACCAATTATGGAGGATGCAGATTGAAGACTATCTATATCAGAAAGATTTGTACTTACCGTTGGGTGGGGTTGCTAGCAAACCCTTGGATATGAAAGATGAAGAATGGGAGGTTCTTGATCGGAAGGCTCTGGGATCTGTTAGATTGAGTCTTGATTCATCTGTGATTTCCAGCTTATCACAGTGTAAGACAACGGTGGAGTTGATGAAATCTTTGGCAAATTTGTATGAAAAACCCTCGGCTTCAAACAAGGTATTTCTTATGAAGCGTTTATTTAATTTGCAAATGTTGGAAGGTGGATCTATTCATAGCCATCTTAGTGATTTCCATGGTTTGGTAAACCAGTTAAGTTCAGTGAATATTGTATTTGATGATGAACTTAGAGCTCTCTTAATCTTGTGTTCATTACCTGAAAGTTGGGAAGGTTTGGTAATGGCAGTTTCTAATACTGTGTCTCCTTCAAAAGTCTTAAAAGTGGATGATGTTGTGAGTGTGATCTTGAATGAAGAGATACGCAGGAAAAGCACAGGTGAATTATCTGGAAATGCTTTGAGTGTTGAAGGAAGAGGAAGGCCAAGAGAGAGGACAGAGCGTGGGAGATCAAGGTCGAAGACAGGCAAGAGATCCAAGTCCAGGTATGGCAGAATAACCTACTGGAAATGTGGAAAGCAAGGGCACTTAAAGAGAGATTGCAGATCGGGTGAAGATCATCATGAAGAACATGAAGAAGAAGCAGATGTTGCAGGCTACGTTGCACAGGATGCTCTGGTATGTTCTTTGGATAAAGTAGAATCTTGGGTATTAGATTCGGGTGCCTCTTTTCATGCATCTCCACATAGAGAATTTTTTCATGAGTATGTCCAGGGAGACTTTGGAGAAATTTGTGTAGGGGATGGTAAGCCTTGTCAAGTTGTTGGCAAAGGCAAAGTGAAGCTGAAATTGCAGACAGGTGACACATGGGTGTTAAAGGAGGTTATGCATGTCCCAGTTCTGAAGCGGAATCTGATTTCGGTTAGAAGTTTGGGTGAAGAGGGTTGCACAGTAACTCTCTCAGCGGACTCTTGGAAGGTTACCAAGGGTACACTTGTTATAGCTAGAGGTAAGAAAGTAGGTACGCTTTATCTATCTACTTGTTTTACTGATTCTCTTTCTGGGTTATCTACTTCAGCTGTAGATTCAGAGATGTGGCTTGATAGGCTTGGTCACATAGATAAGAAGGAGATGCTGGTTCTTGAGTCAAATAATATGCTTTCGGATTTGGAAGGCATGGATCGTGGTTTCTGTATGCAGAAGAAGAAAGTAAGGTTTCTTGAGGAATCCGATGTTAGTGACAAGAACGGGAAAGCCTTGGTTTTCAAGGAGAAAGTGACGGACAGAGTTCAGCATAAGGTGCAGAGGAATTTTGAG
Source organism: Torreya grandis (assembly GCA_037957365.1). Classification (NCBI taxonomy): domain Eukaryota; kingdom Viridiplantae; phylum Streptophyta; class Pinopsida; order Cupressales; family Taxaceae; genus Torreya; species Torreya grandis. Next base: position 398,838 of record JARHVA010008197.1, on the reverse strand, counting down.
CAGAGCAAGGGTGATTTGGACAAGGTTTTGATCCAAAAATAGCTCGCGGGAAAAAGTCAGGTCTCACAAGAAAAACACAGAGACCGACGTCGGCAGGAAAACCGGCGTCGGCGTCCAGACAGGGACCGACGTCGGCTATGTGCAGCCCGACGTCGGTGACTCAGGGCAGACAGAGATCGGCATCGGCCAGGGGAAACTGACGTCGGCAAGGAGGCACTCACAGGGAACTGACATCGGTCGGCTGTAGACTGAGATGTGACCGGCATCGATTACTGAGACGAATTTTGGGTGGACAGCTAGTTGTCATGGAGTCTCAAGCGCCCATTTGGAGGACTGAAGGTGTAAGTAAGTTCCTAAATTCGTCATTTCCCTTCTTTACACTACTTGTTGCTCACTTATGGCATAGGACCAGGAAGTTGTTGAAGAAGCAGAACAGGTAGATCCAGGAAACAGTGGGAGCTTGGCATGGATGAGGATGTGATTCCTTGGAGGAGAACCGAACAAGTGTTTTGGCTAGTGTTGCCAGCTGGAAGTAAGCACTGAGAGACGAATGGATGTTGAGGATGAAGAAGAGCGGAAATGGTTACATGAGATGGTAGATCAGGGTATATGATCTTGGTTTAGCTGCAGGGCAATGGAGGTTTGATCATTGTGTTTCTCTTTACCAGGTTGGATAGTATTAGCTACACTATTCTATTTTTTGTATGATGTGCTTGTTGCAGGGTTACATATACAGGTATTTCTGAACTAAAGGTAAAGCTAGTTCAGGTGTTTGTCATGGAGAATCTGGGAGCAGCAAGATTCTTTGGCATGAGTGTGTTCTAGAGACATGGAGGTCTTGTTGACTTTGTTTCAGGATGATTGTGTGAAGCCGGTTAGCACGCCGATGGTTAGACAGTTCATAGAACAGGTGTCTTGATTCACATAATGAGGTTGAGTGCATGGTATGTACTAAACCTGTGTTTTCCCAAGCAGTGGGAGTTGTCACAAGTTTGGAGTCAATCCGGAAGAGTAATACTGAAGGGCAGTTCAGTGGGACCAGCAGCAGGTGCACATGCTATGCAGGGTCAAGTTCTTTTTCTACATGGTTGTAGATGCGGATGTGGCAGGTAATTTGGATGACATATTTTGCACCACGGATTTTGTGGTGGTTGGTCTTCAAGAGTGATCTTGAGGAGGGATACAAAGCCAAGGAAACAAACTAGACGGTGTACAGGTACAGGTACAGGTTGCAGCTATTTATCTCCAAGTGGGAGATTGTTAGGTTGTGAAGCTAAAAGGTTCAACCTTTACAAACTAGGAACAGAAGGTTGTTGAGTTCTACAGGAACCGGCGTCGGTAGCATGACCGACGTCGGCAGAATCCAGTGCAGAAGGCCACCGGCGACGGCAGGAAGTCGGCCGACGTCGGCAGAACCAGACCAGCAGGGACCGACGTCGGTCGCTTGTGTGTTCCCGAAGTGTTCGTTTCACGGACAGTTAGTTAAGTGAACTATGAGTTTGCATGTCAAGACCAGCCAGAGTCTTGGGTTGCGAGGATAATTGTCTAAATTAAGAGTCTTAGTTATTGTTTGAGTTAGGGATCTATTTATAGACCCATTGGCATGTATTGTTTAAAAGGCATGAGATAGAAAGGAAGAGTTCCTTCTAGTTGTAAGATCTATGAGTTGCAGGGTGTTGCAAGCTCATTGGTGATCTACATGTAAGTTTGGTCTTTGAATTGCAGGTTGCAGGTTCATGAGAGATCAGCTTGAAGTGCTATAGAGTGCTTGATGTACCGGCAGGGTTATTACTGGCTGGTTGGTGAGGTGAACACCAATTCTGTGTGTGAGTTGGTTGTTGGGACCATTTTTGTGTAGGAGAGTGTGTGTGAGAAGAATTACTGTACACTTGAGGTGTGGTGAATCTCTGTAAGGTGAAAGAGTGTGGCGGCTCTTTGATGTATTCTTTTCTGTTAGTGTTAATACAAGATAGTGTATTGTCTCTCATATTCTGTGCTATTGGTGAATTCTAGTTACTTGTGTTTCTAGTTATTTCCGCATATTCAATTGCTTATATATTTGGTAATCATACTGTGCTCTATCTGAGGAGCAAGATCCTAACGAGTTGAGTCAGAGCATGTTTGTTGTTCTGGATTCCTGACAAAATCTACATAATAACACCATATATACTTGTGACCAGGATATATGTAGATGATTTGGGGCACATATATGTGTGATCACCCAAATTCACTTTGAAATAAATCTAAAGTGGTATGATTAAGAGAATATGGGTTGTACTGGTGAGCTACACATATCCAACCACCCTTTTATGCTAATTTTACTTGATATTACGGGGGTTATAGGCCAAAATAAACATAAAAACACTATATTTATTCTTATTTAAACTATGGGGATGTGAGATTTCTAAATTCTACCCCATAAAATAGAAAGAGACACCAAACCCATATATCTATATGCTACTACACTGTAGGTAGTATGTATCTATCATGTCAATTGTATCCTATATATTGTCACATGTATATATGAGATACACTCACATGAGATGAGTTGTTTGTGAGTCGTGATCCATGGTTATTATCTCAAGACAATAGATATCAAGTTGGTTTTCTCAAGTATTAGGACAACCTTGGTATTATGTCAATTTCAACATTGATGTCTTGGTATGGAAATGACTTTGGCTAGTTGGTATTGAAAATTTAATTTCCCTAGTTCTCCCATAGATATGATTGATGTCAATCATTGGTTAGATGGATGGTCCAATGGCATCATGGTATTCAAATTAATAGGAGAGGGGAACAATATATGTTGGGATACCCACATGACCACACTATGACATATAGTTATATTCAATGTCATCATAGTATTCAATGAGCCCACCAAACCAATGTAACCCATACTTAACAAAAATCATTCAATGATTTCATGTAGTTGAAACCAATTATTATATAAATATGGAAAATAGTATACATCACATCATGATACCCACACCCATTCCATTATCCATCTCATCAATATCATGTTATGAATAGAGATGAGATCAGTCTATCCTATGATATGGATATAGATTGAATCACACACATCATTCATGTCATGATGGGCATTATGAATGTTGGGTCACTTTGGTCATACCATACATATTATGTATGTAATTTAGTAGTAATTATCATTGATATAACAATTCAATGGATAAGTTAAAATAGATAATGGTGATAAAATTGATAGATCTTGAACCCTATCTCTACTCATTATAAATTTATATATGGGTTGGGTTGCCAATATGTATTATGTTAATTAAACTATATATTGTACTAATGCCAATTAAAATATATATGTATATAGTGGGTGTGTTCATGATCATGTTGTTGTTCATTGGTGAAATGTTGTGACATAGTATCATTCATTTCTATTTATTACAATCGAATGACTTAATCATATTATGTATGTAATAAGATTCACATTAACTCATTAGCTTTGGAGGGGTCATATCCTAGATAGATATGGGATATGGATATGGTATTGATTCATTGTGGCCATATCGATATATGATGAAGTGGGGTAGAGTAATTGTTCAACTCATTATATGATGACTTAAAGACTATATGTTTGAACCCTTACCTTTCTTATGTGATCCAACATAATGGAGTGTTAAATCTATCTTGACCACCTTTATGTCATTATTGATTGTTCTTCTCTTAATTACATAAGGTTGATGTTTGATCCCATCAATTTCACCATATAGATAGGTTCTCGAGTATCCCTCTATCTATATAATGGAACTATCTCCATATCTAATATATAGAGAGAGGAATCATGTTATATTTATATATATAATCCCCTAGATAAAGAAATAGATAAGTCCCACATATAAATATAGGGGACCCACATATGGGTAAGGGTCTCACACCCATCTCCCTCCCCAGATATAGATAGGGGTGAGATAGTTCCCATATATAGATAGGGGCCCTTGATTACCATAATAAATTAATCAAGACTCCATTTATAAATAATAGGCCTCATCCTCCCAAAATATAGATAGAGGTGGTTATTCCCACTCTCTATATTAATGGGGTACTCATATATATAGAGTGGCCATCTATAGTTGAGTTTGAGAGAGAGGGACCATAATAAATGGGGGCCACTTAATTGATGATTAACCTTAGAGACCCAAATAGAGACAAGGGATAGATTTCCATATTTATATATGGTGGAAAGTGAGAGCCCCACATTATAGTGAGTGACATAGAAAGTTTCCATTTATGTTTATATAGGGCATAGATAATATATTGATGAATTGATGGATGAGACAACACTTGATTGATAGCCTAAATTAAGGGATGACACTCAATAGAGAAGGGTAACTGTGTAATCATGAAATGATTTATGGGCATCCATACCCATACAAAAACCATGTTTGAGCTTCTCCCTATCTCTATATAAATAAGGGATGGGCTTGATTTATTTATATTTAAAGGTGTATTGAATGGAGGTTCAAAGTAAAATATTCAAGTTTAGCATAGTCAAGCTCCCAAAATGACATGCAAACTGTACCATGAATGTCCTTAAAAATTTTGACATGAGATTTTTACAAGCTATAAAGATAGTGGTGTTAGTACACTATCTAAAGTAAAAAAGGATGAATGTTCCTATTCAACTAGGGATAATGCTTAAATGTGCACATTCATGATTTTTTTTGGTTGTAAATGGATATAGATTTATTGTGTTGTTTGTGTCCTATAATACCCATAATCTAAAGTAAAAATGACATAAAAGTCTGGTTAGATGTGTGCAAGTCACTAGTGAGACCCATGTTTCCCCAATCATACAATTTTGGCTTGATTTCAAAATGAATTTGGGTGATTACACATATTATTCCATAATTCATCTAAATTTATCCTACTCACAAGTGGATATGATGTTTTTATGAGGATTTTGACATTTGAGAGACTTAATTACAATTGAAATCAACATAAATGGGTGGTTGGGTGTGTGTGGGTCACTAATGTGACTTATGTTGCCCCAATCACACCATTTTGGCTTGAATTTGAAGTGAATTTGGGTTATCATGAAAAAAATACCAAAACTTGTTTATATTTCCATAGTCACAAGTGGATATAGTGTTGGTGTGTCACATTTGGCGTATTAGGAAATAATGACAAGTAAAATTAGCATATATTGATGCTTCTATTTACAAGGGTCTAATGAGACTTATGATGGCATAATCACACATTTTTATCTTGAATTAAATGATAAATGTATTTGGTCATAAGTGGATATGGTGTTTTTGTGTCACTTTTTTCCTATAAGGGACCTAATCAAAATTAAACTTAGCATAGAGGGGAATTTGAGTTTGCATGGGTTACTAATATGACCTATGTTTCCACATGCACACCACTTTGGTATGAATTTAAACAAAATTAGGGTGGTCATAAATTTTCCTCAAAAATTCCCCATTTAGCATAGTCACAAATGATTATGGTGTTTTTGTGTCAATTTTGGCCTATAAGGGACCTAATCATAAGTAAAAACAACATAAAGGGGTGGGTGGGTGTGCATTGGTTTATAATAATTAATTTTTACAAACATAGAACTCCTATAAATGTTAGAAAGAAATCTAGAAGACCCCAAAACCTTAAAAATAGAGAGTAGATGTAAAAGTTACACCATGAAATCTTTAAGTTCAATACTAAAATCTTGAAAATGACTAAGTACTAACTAGATTGGATATTTAAAAATTATCTTCCAAATTATAACTCATGGAATTATGAGACCAATTTTATAAGATGAAAAGTGGTCTTAATTTTTTATATTTACTAAGATAAATTTAAAATATATATCAATTTATACTTAACAATTATTTTAGTAAATATCCCTTGCCGTTCAATTTCTGTTTTTCTTTAGTTTCTAACACTTGAACATTTCATACATTTAGTAATAGGTAAGTGCACATAGTTGATGGACAATTTTTTGGACATTTTAGCATAACATGTACATGTTACAATAATAACACATACACATTATGTCAATTTTAAATGGAAAAAGTGCATGCATTTTAAATTTAAAATAATGAAAGTGCATAATCACTATAGTGCAAATGCATTATGTCTCAATGAAAGTATCTAAGGACTAGAATGCAAAAAGGGATGAATTAATTTTTTATTTATTTTTTTTTTTTGTTGTGGAAGGTGGGGGGGGGGGGTGGGGGGTAGGGGTGAGAGAGAGGTTGGTTTATTAAAATAAATGATAAGGTGATGTTTATATTCCTTATATTTTAATTTAATTTTAATGAATATAAAAAATTATGGTCACTCTGCATCTGATCGAGTTAGTCTCTTGGCTA